>JAIPMN010020035.1:0-11078 GCA_020650975.1 Apostichopus californicus
ATGTTTACCTGCTGGGTTCCATCTTTATCTACCAGCGTTACTATTGTCTCTACATCTTCCTTCCAAACCATCCTCCAGAAATCATCCTTTGTACCTTCCCTTGGTCCTTCAGAACAGTAAGAAATATCATAGGAACATAAAAAATATATAAAAGGCAGCTGGTTATGGAGATCAATGATTTAAACTTTAATCTTCCAGTAACTACCACAACATTTCCTTATTTTATCAAGTGCTATTCTAAAGAGATAATCACAAGTAACCACACAAAAGAAATCATGTCATTGTAGAAATAGACCTACAAGAAGGCAGGAGAAAAGAAGACAAGACATGAAATATAAGAAAGAGGCTGTTTTTACTTTTTTTAAAGTATTTAAAACAGCCAATTTTGAAGATAACAGTTGTAAAATGGTAGATCAACTTATTTCTGTTAACATTGGATAAAATGGTGGCTTATAGGTAAAGAAATAAGTCTGTTGCTAATCAACGCTGAATTTACTAAGAAAGGGTATGACAAATGATATTATCCTAACTTTCATGTATCTAGTGACTCCACATACCAAGACAGAGGCAAGGAAGCATAAAGAACAAAACCTTAAAACATACTTATCATACTTTTTTATCTAATGCAAATGTTCGGCACTTTCTCCGTCCAATTAACTAGATTCAACCCACAATTTTTGTAGATGATTACTTTATACTTTTAACAAGCATTTGTCAAAAATAGTTCAGAATGTATGTATCCATCTTCACAAAAAATGAGCAGAAACATTTTTTGGCACCGTTTGTGCTGTAAAAAAAATGCTCTTCAACTGAGGAAACAATTCAAGCAAGTCTTCCATGAAGAACATCATGTTAGACATATCCTTGGACAATGATGTTCGTCTAATTAAGAGTATAAGCTCAGACTGAATGTTTTACAAGAGATCAATCTATTCAGGACAGTTATACCCACAAATGCTAAATAATAACGATCTATACAAACCTTGTGCTGCTATGAACGAGACCTTCCCCTGGTGGTTCTGTAATGAGTCAAGATGTATTGCAGTTTTATACACATCTTATTCAATGAGAAGAAAAATTTAGAGCTTTCGAAAATGCTACACAAATTTGAATACTTAGTTATTCCTTGAGTAACTAACAGTTTTCTAATACAAATTTGGATCTTCAAGATCTCCTGTCCTTTACCGTAGTTAAGTCTTCACAGACTAGTTTTACTAATTGTAAACCAGCTTAACCAGCTTAAATTCTGATCGAGGTCTAAGCAGTGAAACTAGGTTTGCACATCCTCATCAACATACCCCTTTCCATGTGAGCGACAATAACATATTCCTGGTTTGGCAGTGGACATATTTGACAGCAATTACTTGTATATCAGTGTGGACGTAGTCTGCCACCACCCTCCCCCCCCCCCGCACTCACAGAATAGGTTTCTTCAGTTTTGTTTCCTTAGTCCACTAAAGGATCATTAGTAATTGGCAAGATTTGAGCTACGAGATTACAATTTTCTGTTATGGACATTACAAATAACTATTGTGTACACTTTCCACATCAAACATATATGGTAGCTGTCCTGTAACAATGTGGGTTACTTCATATACAAATATGAACAACAATGGGCTTCTTTTGATCTTTGTTTTCTAAATTCTCAATTCATGTTTATGGCATACATTACACAGGGAATACGTATATAAACTCTCGTGTACACTTAAGTCACATATTAAATGAATAGTACTTATTTATTCTACTCTATGCTACTTGCTGTACAAGTTATCATCCCTCATACCAGTATATTAAGAGTTTTAATGTTTAATCTGCAGGAAACATCTCAACTTCCACCGGGATTATAATAAGCGTTATTCATTCATACTTGTTAAAATGTTCTCAAATCTTATTGGCCTGTCGACATCAGCAGACCTTGCATTAACCTATGGATAATCGAATGTTAAAGCAATTGCACTACACAAAAGTTAGCTGTTTGCTTTAGGACTTTCTTGATGGAATTGTTCACGTGTTAATGACCCAAAATTAACTATATAGCTAAGCACAGTATATTGTGTACTATACTAAGTACGTATCCATTTGTACACAATGGCCATAGTGTCAATTCATGTTCATTTTGCTATGCTTGGACACAGGCACAGTATGCCCTTGCATCAGATCCTTATGCTGTACAAAATAGTGTTGTTCAATGCATAGGCTAATTATTGTCATTCTTGTTATTTTATTTGTGCATAAACATGTTTTGAGACCATGCTGTGGGTTATTTTCCTTCAAAATAATTTTTATTAAATTGTAACATTCCGAGATTAACATTTATTTAGTGCTTTGTATTAATGAACAGGTTTAATCAACCGTCTACCAGTACCCTGCATTTATTGCAGGGCAATGAACTCAAGAGCTGTAGGCCGAGTGCATCCAGCGATAGTTATATCACTGTTCATGCATTACCCTGAGGTAAACGCATGGTAGACCATTGATTAACCCATAATTCTTGCAATGATAGCTGTTGTACCCAAAGCAATACCTTGCAACCAGAAATACCACCATATTGTGTTTTGTAATTGCAAACATCTAGGCAATGACAATGTAACTATGTATATGACATATTTCAATCACATCTGTGGACTATAACAAAGACAAATTGCAACAGTGACTTGTAAACATACAACATGGTATTGTTAATTCAGCCCATCACCAGCCTTCCTGAAGAGACTTGCAACATATATTGAAGGACAAATAAAAATTGAGACATTAACCCGAACCAGGTTAACTTTATTGAGTATAATCACTAAAGGAGTGTAATTATATTACAAACAAGAAAAATGTTTTTATATTGAAAAAGAAACTTTTGCTGCAAAATCTGTAGCTATTCTTAAGAGTAAACAAGTAAAACATTGCTAATATATTGCTGGCCAGTTATCCTACATCTCTTTTTGTCTTCAAATCACATATGAAATTGCCAATAAAGAATTAATTTTATCTCATAACAAGATGTTAACTCTGATAAAACACATGGGCACTTATAAATGACATTAATGCTTTCAGCAAGGAAGATTTACCGCGATTATCTAATGGTTGATAACTATCTTTGTATGTGAGGAATATTCACATTATAATATGTTTTAGACTTAAATGTTTTTATTTTACATTGAAGCCAGTTGAAGTGGTTACTGTAGATGATTTGTTATATTAACCAATCACATCTAAACTTATTTCAAGATGGAATTAAAAGAGAATTAGTAGAACCAAACAGCAACTCTTTCTTACAACAACAGAGCTTCATGAAGTCTCTACTAGCATTAAACAGCAACATAATGTATGTAGTTGAGACACTCTGTTAACATTTCTATGGCAGCTATTCTACAGAATTGTCTAAAGCAGCTAGGATATAAAGCAGCAGGAAGAGTTGCCTCCATGTGACTGATTAAAAGCAGAAGCTACATTTTACAGTAGAATTACCTTGATGTAACTGGCATTGATATAGTCAGACCTAACATCACTACCATCTGTATCCAGCCTAACTCTTGAATGATCATCTTGGTAGAATAATAAAATTAATAGGTAATCATATCAACATCTGTGGAGTGCATCAGTACATCCCTGCAAAGATTCTTAAAACGATTCCAAAAGATCCACACCTTTCATTCTTCTTTACTGTCACACGCAAAGAGTTTTTGTCATTGGGAGGAAACTTCATTTTTTAAGTCTAATCTTTAGTATTCTTGAGAACATTTTGATAGAATATTATGTAATTGCTTTAAGAGGAAGAAAAACATCATGAACACTCTAGAAATGACAAACCTGTCATATAACCTGTTAACATGAAATATAACTCTAATTGGAACAAGATTATGATGTTAAACTTACATGGCAAAAGAGCCTTGAAGAAATTCTTTGGTTTATTCTGCAACTTTACAGCTGCAGTCCAAGGGTTTTGCTGTCCTGTTTGGAGAGCCTTATGTAAGAAAACAAAAGAAGTTTGATTTCTAAAGCAATCAAAAGAACAAGGACATGAAACTAAAGCAATCAAGAAGACACAATGATCAGAAACCAGCTGCAGTGTTCCTATCTTGTTCAGTTAAATATGACACTAATATGTTGTAAAATACATGTTATAAAGTCTTCATTGTACAAAACAGAAAGGAATAGAACATTGATTTGACTTGATCACTAAAGGATCTGGTCAACACGATGCTATACTACCTGGTATACAGCTATGTAAACTAACAAAAACTTTTAACACAGTCTGTTCTGTAAATTTTAGTCACTTAAAACTAACCATTTTTACAAATTAATCTTCAGGTTTAACTTACCATTACTAAATCTGATCACCAGCTGGTTAAATTAACTACACAATGATATAGACCATCTAATCAAAGTCAGTTCATATTATTTCTCATATTCACCAACAGAATATATTAACTACTGCTATATTAAACTTCTACAATTGCTCATAGAACCTGTTGATATATTTGTACCAAAGACAAGACATGTCAGTACTATTACTAAAGAGAGTGAACAAAAATTACCATTTTTAATCTCATCCACAAACAACATGTAAGGTGTGCCTGAACAATCACAATGTAACCGTTTGAAAATCTTCAAGTTGCAGCAATTTGCCAGGTCATAACAATTCTTAACAACAATTCAATGTATTTCAAAATTATTCACAATCCTCCAAATAATTTCCACTATCAATTCTTTCGTAAAAATAAAATGGAATTTTTTATCAAAAGCTGAGGAACCCACAACGAGTTTAGCAAAAGAGGTCCCAGAGTCCACTTGCCACCGAAACAGGATTAACTCTTTTCACTAATATAATTTAATACAGAAAGTAATTTTACCCTTTACTTCAAATGCACTAGCACTAACATATTACCAATGCATCTGTCTATACACGGTTGTATAAATAAATGAATGACTCATGAAAGGTCCTACTGACAAACTGAAATAATTCAGATTTTGATGTGAGAAGGGTATATAAATGAGAAAGTAACAATATCGTAAGATCTTGATATTTTGAGGCTGGATTATTTATGGATTGATCCTCTAGAGCTATGTTATCTTCACGATCATCAGATACACCTGAAATTAATCTCAGGTCCATTGTTTGGTAGATCTAAACTAAAATAAAATCATGTTTACAACAAAGCTTCCAAGTAATATTCCTCATTGTGAAGGATAACACTACAAACAAGTTAAAACTACAAAACTGTTCAGTTTCGATGAAAGGACTGGTAAACTGCATGTACACTGTACTGGTCCTAGCTAGAGGTCGGCTTAGTCTGGTGCTGCATGATTGTATCCATATTGTTTGGTAGTAAAATTATGGGAGTTGAGTTAAGTTAAGCAGCTCCTGAAGTAAGTTATAATGATACCAGAAGGACTTGTAGCTGGGTAAAAAAAAAAAAATTCAACTCACCATATACTGTTGGACAATTTCACTAATGACTTTTGACCTTTCTCTACCCATGAAAGTCTTATACTCGGTAATTTTCATTGGTCTTGGTGTTCTTGGTTTGCTAGCTCCGGGAGTGTTAATTAAGACTCCTGTGTATTCCTCAAACATCTCAGGGACTTCATATTCTGTATCATCTTCACTTTGCAGGTCTGGCTGAGGAACGCTTGGTAATTTACGAGCATCTGTTTCTCCAAGGTTGACATCCTCATACTGGTAGTCGGTCTGTCTCTTAATACCCTGACGAGGCATAGCTTTGGGTGCTGCATCAGCTGTTTCAAGGATGGTCCTCTCATATCCTGATACTTGTGTGGGAGCTTCTTTGTCAGTCTCAGTAAGATCTTGATATTTTGGGGCTGGAGTATTTCTGGATTGTTCCTCTAGTGCTATGTAATCTTCAGGGTCATCAGTTACTCCTGGAATTAATAGCAGGTGCATTGTTTGGTGGGAGATTTATTCTGAAACATTACATGTTTACAATCAAGCTTCTATGTATACCTCATAAAGGTTTTGGTGAAATGCTATTAGTAAGAGAAGAACAACTTTCTGGTGCAGTGTATAAAAATTATTTCCTTACCACGAAAAGAAAAAGGATCCCTGTGGTTAACTTAAGATCAATATGTAGTAATAGAATATTTCGAATATGACACTTGTTATAGGAAGGTCAGAAATCAAAACTAAAATGATATTAAAATATCAAATCATGTAAAAAAAGAAGGTACAATCCACAGACACTAAAGAGTTTATTGGTATTCATAGGTGAAGGGTGAACTCTAGAAACCCGATTAACAGTCATGTTAACATGTTTTAAGTGATAACGTACCTTAAGAACCAACAAGAAACATACTCACCAGCATTAACATAATCAACATCTTGTACATCTACTGGTTTAGACTCACTCGCAGGCTTTCGCCGCATTCTATTCAAATGATTGTTAGACAAATTGAAAGAAATTTTTTCCAGCAATTGCATTAAATTAAAACTGTAAAGAATTGGGAAGATCATATAATATTATTACCTTTTTTTTGTAAGGGAGAGGGTAGACATGCAGGCAGGTCCTTCCAAATATCAAAAGAAAACAAGAGGTGTTTGTTCCCTGGCTTGTCCACTAGCATCAAAATGGAGGAAACATTAACAACCTAATGATTCATAAACCATCTTTACAATTTTGTGGCAAATTATTTAGGTTAAATATCCCCCCATCCCACCACCTCCCCTCCAAAAAAAGATGAAAAAAGATGATGCTGATCTTTTAGGTTTGCTTCAATTCTTTTATTAGAAATGTTGGATATCTATGCATGTAGTGAGAGGACACGCTGGACTGTGCACTGATTTGCCAAACTATCTGAAATTATGCCAAACCTCCCACCTCCCTTTGGTCCCTCCCTGCCAGCTCACAGTCCTGCCCCAACCATTGGTCAAAGCCCAGATAATCCACTTCAGATCAATCAAGGGAATGATCAGGCAGTTCATATTCAGCTCTAGTATCAAACTTAATATTTAATTCTGATGGCCACCTTACCGCTTGATTATCACCACCAACAGAATAAAGATGAGCAGGACTGGAATCACCAGGGCAACTAGATAAACAGGTGAGGAAGGAGGCTCACTCGCTTGAATAGAAAGTTAGAGACATGTACTCTTTAAAGAATGACAACTTGTATTTGTTTAATATTACACTTTTACATTCATTTATCAATTTGAACCTATCAAATGTTAACTTCTGTTTAACACATTTCACTACGTTCCCATATTAATACTGATCCTTTCTGTATTACCATAGTTACTTGCTCCAGTCACTAAACTTACTTCACTCAGAGCACTTTCCTGGTCTGTAGTGACAAAATATAACACCACTTTGCATCTACGTACCCTTAATCATGTAGAAATTCTCAAACAGGAGGGGGTACCTCTTTCCTTGTAGATCGCTGTATTAGGCCACAATATTAAATTGATTCCTACTGGAAGGTTGCCATGATGATCAATGTGAAAATTGGGTTCAGGATGTGAAAAAATGTTGAATACCAGGGTTCTAGAGAGCACTTAATGGATTACTCATTATAATGTACAAGCAGTATTTAAACCAGAATGCAAAATTGCATTGTGGTTTCGATGATGTATAACATGAGCAGTTTTCTTCATGAATATGATGTAATGTAAAGTGAGGGTGTACATGTTTACAAGGGTTTCACGATTTGATTGTAATGACCCCAAATGATCTTTGACCTCCACCAAAAACAATAGAGGTTGGCCCAAGCTTCCAGTATTGAGATATCGTGATTACAAGGTTTTCCCAATTTGTATCCTTTTATATACGTACAATTTCTGATTGCATTTTTCTCTCCCTCTGTGTGTTTTGTCCGCTTCCTCAGTGGTGGGGGTTTACTCCCCCGCTCCCGACTGCCCAGTGGCGGCCTGGCGGGAGATCCCGTAGGGCGTTTTGGGAGGTCTCTTGTACACCTTGCCTTTGTTCACGGTTCGTCCTAACTTACGTGTTAGGCTCCGTGTATAGGTGCTTAGGCGGTTTTCCTAACTTCGTTAGGTTCCGCGATAGACAATTCCTAGGCCTACCATCTCCACGGTGGTCTTAAGTTAGCCTCTTCACTCCCTTCCCGGGCAGGCTTTTCGAGGACTCATTCCTCCCTAGAGGTCGCTGACCCATAGAGAGTTCACGATTATTATACCCTCTGGCTGGGGAACTACCCAGGGGTTGTTTCCCTGGAATCCTAGTAGGATCTCCGTCTTCCCCCGGGCTCGCCCGGCTAGACATTTGGGCAGCTATTGACCGGGGACTAAGAGGGAGATCGTTCTTAGACCCCCTCCTGTCTTCTCTTGTCCTTTTGTCACCTTCATGTTTACTTGTGCCTACCGGCGGTGGTAATAATTTTCCCGCCATCTTACGTGTATATCATTCGTGTTTACTCTTACGGGGGAGAGACATTACATCTTTGTATTCCATCCTTAACGATCTTATCCGATGGCGTTCAAGGAAGGAAGAACTTCTATGAAGTGTGCTATATGCTGACTGTTCAACCCTGGGTAGAGCGTGGGACGACCATAATCTCTGCTCGATGTGCAGATTATGCTCCAGACGAGAACCTTGTTCTCTGTGCATCACCTTTTCACCAGCTCCCACTCCGGCCTCCGCAACGAATACGCTCGTAAGGAGCGCACAAGATTCAGGAGTACCACACTCCAGAGATACCCTCTCGTCAGTACCGGCAGTGCCCAAGAAAAGCGCAAGTGCCAATTCTAAGGCAAAGGGCAAAATGTTGAACAAGGGGAAAGGAAAAGCCATCACACAGAAACGGACCGCCGGTCCAGAAGAAAACACGACGCGACCATTCCACAACATGGCTCCTCTCGGTACAACAGACCGCAAACCCTCGGATCACAGAGAGATCCAGACACACCGGCACCGGACCAGGTTCTCCCGAATCGCAGTTGGTCCGAGACCGAGAAAGACGCCGTCCGGACCACGGTCCGGGAGTAGATCTCCACCACCAAGAATGAGCTTTGCCCTCCACCAAAAACAATATGCTTCTTTTACACAATGTGGTACTTCTACACACCAAACATGACGTCTGCCCATGATTCCCTCCTTTAAATATCATGTTTACGAGGTTTTCACAATTTGACCCCTGGTTACCCCAAATGACCTTTGACCTCCTCAAAAAACAATAAACTTTTTGTACTTAATGTGGTACTTCTACACATGAAATATGAAATTGTTCTGACTTCCCTTCTTCAGATATCTTGTTTACAGCTGGGCGTCACAAACGCACTCACGCACACACACACACAATCATGAATGCAAAGGTTACGATCATCATCGAAACCAAAAAGCCTCCCAAAGAGAAAGTAAAACTACTCTTACTTTATATCAATAATTGCAGAGAGATATACCTGAATGGTACAAAAAAGTGATTAAAGTTTAATATTTTTCTCTAAAACACTGTTATATATTATTAAATGTTCTCTGGCCATGAAATAAATGATACAGGAAAAACCTTGCATTGCTGATACAGGAATAACCTGCAATGCTGACACAGGAATAACCTAAACAGTTGATACAGGTATAACCTGCACTGCTGATACAGGAATAACCTGCAATACTGATACAGGAATAACCTGCACTGCTGATACAGGAATAACCTGCAATACTGATACAGGAATAACCTGCACTGCTGATACAGGAATAACCTGCACTGCTGATACAGGAATAACCTGCAATACTGATACAGGAATAACCTGCATCGCTGATACAGGTATAACCTGCACTGCTGATACAGGTATAACCTGCAATACTGATACAGGAATAACCTGCATCACTGATACAGGAATAACCTACACCGCTGTTACAGGTATAACCTGCAATACTGATACAGGAATAACCTGCATCGCTGAAACATGAATAACCTACATCGCTGATACAGGAATAATCTACACTGCTGATACATGAATAACCTACACTGCTGATACAGCAATAACCAACACTGCTGATACAGCAATAACCAACACTGCTGATACAGGAATAACTTTCACTGCTGATACGGGAATAACATGTAATGTTGATACAGGAATAACCAACACTGCTAATACAGGAATAACCTACACTGCTGATACAGGAATAACTTTCACTGCTGATACGGGAAAAACCTGCATTGCTGATACAGCAATAACCAACACTGCTGATACAGAAATAACCTACACTGCTGATACAAGAATAACCTACACCGCTGATACAGCAATAACCAACACTGCTGATACAGAAATAACCTACACTGCTGATACAAGAATAACCTACACCGCTGATACAGGAATAACCTGCATTGCTGATACAGCAATAACCAACACTGCTGATACAGAAATAACCTACACAGCTGATACAGGAATAGCCAACACTGCTGATACAGGAATAACCAACACTGCTGATACAGGAATAACCTACACTGCTGATACAGGAATAGCCAACACTGTTGATACAGGAATAACCAACACTGCTGATACAGGAATAGCCTACACAGCTGATACAGGAATAGCCAACACCGCTGATACAGGAATAACCTACACTGCTGATACAAGAATAACTTACACCGCTGATACAGGAATAACCTGCATTGCTGATACAGCAATAACCAACACTGCTGATACAGAAATAACCTACACAGCTGATACAGGAATAGCCAACACTGCTGATACAGGAATAACCAACACTGCTGATACAGGAATAACCTACACTGCTGATACAGGAATAGCCAACACTGTTGATACAGGAATAACCAACACTGCTGATACAGGAATAGCCTACACAGCTGATACAGGAATAGCCAACACCGCTGATACAGGAATAACCAACACTGCTGATGAAGGAATAACCAACACTGCTGATACAGGAATAACCTGCATCGCTGATACAGGAAAAACCTACACTGCTGATACAGGAATAACCTGTACTGCTGATACAGGAATAAATTACACTGTTGTTACAGGAATAACCTACACCGATGATACAGGAATAACCTGCATCGCTGATACAGGAATAACCTACACTGCTGATACAGGAATAACCTACACAGCTGATACAGGAATAACCTGCACTGCTGATACAGGAATAACC
>JAIPMN010020036.1:0-38287 GCA_020650975.1 Apostichopus californicus
TCTGAATTCCACTGTAGTATTTTTAATGTATTTATTTGAATTCATGCATGAACGCCTAGGTTAGTATTCTAGATTTAATTATAAGTAGTGCTTTTGTTTCAACATTGAGAATCTGGATAAAAGTACAAGAAGAAATGACATTTATACAGTAGCTGGATATAACTCCAAAAGTTACAAAGTGCGTCAACAAGGTGCAATGCTGCCTAAATTCCTAAACTAATTCATTTGACTCTACAGAAAACAAAAGAACACAAAAAGAACTTCAATGATATAAGACGTCATGCAAATCTTGTATTTATTCTTACCTACAAACACACTGAAGGTACAGATATCTGATAAGCCAATATTATCTGAGCAAACACATGTAACAGCAGTAGTAGTTCCTGCTTGGAAAGTGCTTCCAGCTGGAGGGTTGCAATTGACTGCTAGAGCACCCTGTTCAGCATCATTACAAGTAGGGGATGTTGTGAAACTGTTGACAGTGCCAACTGGACAACCAGAAAGCATAGGTGCAGTGTTTGCTGTTGCTGCAAGAACCAAAGAAAACCACAACTTGAAGAAATACAAAACAAACGTGATTATTTAATTTAGTAGTAGAAAGCAGTTTTATTTTCTGAATTCCACTGTAGTATTTTTAATGTATTTATTTGAATTCATGCATGAACGCCTAGGTTAGTATTCTAGATTTAATTATAAGTAGTGCTTTTGTTTCAACATTGAGGATCTGGATAAAAGTACAAGAAGAAATGACATTTATAACTGTATATAACTCCAAAAGTTACATAGTGCATCAACAAGGTGAAATGTTGCCTAAATTCCTAAACTAATTCATTTGACTCTACAGAAAACAAAAGAACACAAAAAGAACTTCAATGATATGAGAAGTCATGCAAATCTTGTATTTATTCTTACCTACAAACACACTGAAGCTACAGACATCTGATAAGCCAATATTATCTGAGCAAAAGCATGCAACAGTAGTAGTTCCTGCTTGGAAAGTGCTTCCAGCTGGAGGGTTGCAAAAGACTGCTAGAGTACCTTGTTCAGCATCATTACAAGTAGGAGATGTTGTGAAACTGTTGACAGTGTCAACTGGACAACCAGAAAGCATAGGTGCAGTGTTTGCTGTTGCTGCATGAACCAAAGAAAACCACAACTTGAAGAAATACAAAACAAACGTGATTATTTAATTTAGTAGTAGAAAGCAGTTTTATTTTCTGAATTCCACTGTAGTATTTTTAGGGTATTAATTTGAAATTCATGCATAAAGGCCTAAATTAGTGTTCTAGATTTAATTATAAGTAGTGCTTTTGTTTCAACATTGAGAACCTGGATAAAAGTATAAGAATAAATGACATTTATAGCTGGATATAACTCCAAAAGTTACATAGTGTGTTACCAATGATAAATGTTGCCTAATGTTCTCAACTAATACCCTTCGCTCTACAGAAAATAAAAAAAGACAAAATGAAATTCAATGAGATTATATGTCGTCCAAGTCTTGTATATTCTTACCTACAAACACATTGAAGGTACAGACATCTGATGAGCCAAGATTATCTGAGCAAACACATGTAACAGCAGTAGTAGTTCCTGCTTGGAAAGTGCTTCCAGCTGGAGGGTTGCAATTGACTGCTAGATTACCTTGTTCAGCGTCATTACAAGTGGGGGATGTTGTGAAACTGTTGACAGTGCCAACTGGACAACCAGACAACACAGGTGCATTGTTTGCAGTTGCTGAATGAACCAAAATAACACAGCTTGAAGAATTGTCAAATAAATGAGATTATTTGATGTTAAAAGTAGAAAGCAGCCTTATTTTCTGAATACCACTTTTGTATTTCCAGATTATTCATTTGAAATTCATGCATAAAGCCTCAATTAGTATTCTAGTATTAATAAGAAGATTGTGCTTCCATCTCAACGAATAGATCTGGATAAACAAGATATAAGAACAAATGAAATTTATAATTTGATATAACCCCAATAGTTTCATAGTGTTTAACCATGTGACCAATGATCCCCAATGTCCACAACTAATTCCCTTGACTAAAGAAGACAAAATGAAATTCAATGAGATTATATGTCACCCAAGTCTTGTATATTCTTACCTACAAACACATTGAAGGTACAGACATCTGATGAGCCAAGATTATCTGTGCAAACACATGCAACAGCAGTAGTAGTTCCTGCTTGGAAAGTGCTTCCAGCTGGAGGGTTGCAATTGACTGCAAGAGTACCTTGTTCAGCATCATTACAAGTAGGGGATGTTGTGAAACTATTGACAGTGACAACTGGACAACCAGAAAGCATAGGTGCAGAGTTTGCTGTTGCTGAATGAACCAAAGAAAACCACAACTTGAAGAAATATAAATATAAGAGATTATTTGATTTTAAAAAGTAGCAAGCAGTCTTAGTTTCTGAATTCCACTCTAGTATTTTTAGAGTATTAATTTGAAATTCATGCATAAAGGCCTAAATTAGTGTTCTAGATTTAGTTATAAGTAGTGCTTTTTTTTTCAACATTGAGAATCTGGATAAAAGTATAAGAATAAATGACATTTATAGCTGGATATAACTCCAAACGTTACATAGTGTGTCACCAATGACCAATGTTGCCTAATGTCCTCATCTAATTACCTTCGCTCTACAGAAAACAAAAGGAGACAAAATGAAATTCAATGAGATTATATGTCATGCAAGTCTTGTATTTATTATTACCTACAAACACACTGAAGGAACAGTCATCTGATAAGCCAAGATTATCTGAGCATGAGCATGTAACAGTAGTAGTTCCTGCTGGGAAAGTGCTTCCAGCTGGAGGGTTGCAATTGACTGCTAGAGTACCTTGTTCAGCATCATTACAAGTAGGGGATGTTGTAAAACTGTTGACAGTGCCAACTGGACAACCAGAAAGCATAGGTGCAGTGTTTGCTGTTGCTGAATGAACCAAAGAAAACCACAACTTGAAGAAATGTAAAATATACAAAATTATTTGATTTTAAAAAGTAGAAAGCAGTTTTATTTTCTGAATTCCACTGTAGTAATTTTAGGGAGAAAATATTGCTACAAAGGATACATTTAGTTCAAATTCGTGTTAAAGAGAAGGTTGAAAGCTAAGCAAATATTCCAAATATACCAGGTTACAATGATGAATCAAGAAGAAGACTGTAATAGCTTAAAGCAGCATTTTGAGTCCTTTTCTATGATTTTTCTCAACCTCACTGACTCCACCATGCAATAATGACATACATAACTAGCTTATCTATTCAAATCTTACTTCAAATGGTGGCATAAAAGTCGAAAAATTTGCAACTTTCAACTTTGTTTATCTCCAAGATATTTTCCGTTGGGATCCCAATAAACCTCGCCCATAATATGAATATTTAAACACTACTAACGTCATTGACCAATAAGCCTACGTAATACAACACCATGCTTGATTTAATTGTGTACAGTCTATATGGCAGTTGTATACCAGGGAGTTCCATAACAACTCCCTGGTTGTACCAACGCAAAGTCTTGAATCTATTTTTAGCAAATGCTCATAACTAAACCTGCATCTCTGATTGGTTGAATTCAAACCAGTGGGTTTGGAGAAACTGTATGCTATTAATTTTAACTGTGGAATTTGTCGTGGACACTTCTCTCATTATCTGCAAATATCCTTAATTACTTGCCAATTAACGTTGTTGGCAGGGAAAAACTTGGCTTATATCTTAGTTTGCTGTTTTGTGATTGATATATGTAAAAAACTTGATGGACATGTCAAAAAAGTAGAAAACGGCGACCAAACGCAAAATGCTGCTTTCAGTAGAGCTTTTAAAGATCATTGGCTAAGATGACATCACATATCACTTAGTGTGAACTTGAATAATTATTCACAGTAAAAAGGGGTCCTATTCCAGCCAAGGTTTCTTTCAAATTAATCTTAGATATGCAGGATAAAATATTCAGCTAAAAATGGAAGGATATATTTATAGGTAATTATAGCTTTACATCGATCTCTGATAAAATGCATATAACATTTCAAATCTAAGAAAAGAAATATATCTTTCAGTGGAACTTTGTTTCCAAAATAATGATTACCTGGATTCACTGTGACAATAAATGAACAGGTGGCAGTATTTCCATTTGCATCAGCAAAGACATAAAGAACATTTCTTGATCCAATAGTATAGTTTCCAGGGGCTCCATTTGAGCTGACAAGATTTACATGGCCGCTGTTATCAGTGACAATCAATTCTGGCCAGGTGACAAATGCAAAGTCAACTCCAGCATTGGCTGTGACGGTTACACCTTGTGTTGGGCAGTTGGAAATGACAGGCATCTGGTTGTCCGCTAGAAAACCAAGAAATTACATGACGAATTGTTGTACAAAACCAATAAATGCCCCTTTTACAAGGAATATAAGTAAAATGAACGATGAAAACTAACTGTGAAATAATATAAAATATGGGATAGAGAAAAGAAGATTGGAACCAGTGACTTCAGGGTATATATGACCTACACTCTGAGGGCTATCCAGACCTTAGTTAGTAGCAATCCCAATATAGCCATATATTTTTCCCGGGGGAGGGGGGGGGAGGAGCCAAGATATCATACAAACCATTTAACCAGAGTTCATGCTCTAGTTTCATTCGAATACAGCCCAAAAAGTGGTTGGGAAGGGATTCAGAAAAGACATAAAAAGTTCTTACTTCTTTTTCATAGTTATAAGGATATAAGATTTGTTACATTAAGTTGAACTTAATTGGTTAAGAGCATTACACTTAATGAGAATACTGGGTGGTATCCCCCAGGCAAATGTCTTGCCCCTCCATTTGCCCTTCATATGAAATTGGTGGGGGAAACAGAAATTTTGGACGAAAATTACAAAATACATTTAAAGGCTCCTGAGGTTACAACAGTGTGCGGTTGCCGTTAATCTGTAACTGACGGGAATTCTCAAATTAATATACCAGCCAATTGCGTCTCAAGTTAAGTAGATAACCTGCTCCGGTGCTTGTTATATCATTAGTATGTTTATAACTTTATACTATGGTTAGTTATACCGACCGTCCGAAATTAATCAGAAATTCTTATTGGAAGCTGCAGCATGATATATTATGTAATTTCAACATCACATGTGTGAACTCACACAGACTGGTCAGTAGTTAGAATAAGCCTTACCGAAATATTGTTTCCAAGGACTATACAGGTTTAAGCTTATTAATGTAAAAAAAAACCAATGAACTATGGTTGTAGTGGGTGAGCCAATGAAGCCTTAGTCGATGAAATTGAATTTCATATACAAATTTAATGTAAAACATAACTAGTAAAACGCAGACTATGAGATAGCTTAAACTGCACTGTTCCAAGAATAGTTCAAACCAAAATGAGAGCTTCAGACAAAACAATTGAAAGAACGAAAAACTGCACCCAATTGTCCAAATCCCATCGCTATACTATATTTAATATTTTAGTTTATCCAAATTCTAAATTTGATTTGGCAAATAACCAATTTTACCTCAAATATGAATCATCAAATTATAAAGAAATACATAGGTTTTGTAGACTAAGTATGAACGATACATTTATGTAATGTAAACAGTATCAGAACAGAGTACATAGGGTTAACAGCTAAGAGTATAGTGACTTTTTTCCAATTACGTAGCCAGGGGGAGCGATGGGGGTAGTAGCCCCCTCAAACAAGAATGAGAGAAAAAATAGAGAGGGAGAAAGAGAGGGAGAGGTGGAGAGAGAGAAAGGAAGAGATAAAAAGGGGGACCATGAGTAGGAAGAATTTGGAGAACATCGTAGAGACACCTCACACAAACTTTCAAAAATGTGGAAATTGGAAAAATTATTCCCATTTATGACTTAAAATAGTTTTCATAGGTATAGCAGTATATTTAAGCCTTTTGTCCCCCATACTTTTGAAAAGCTATCTACTCCGGCAGCCTACATAGAGTAGCTATATCCAAAAGGAATGCAAACTACCAAATTTATAAAATTTGAAAGCTATGAAGCCTCTAAAGTCCAGCATATCGTATAGTTACCGTACAGCAAAGCCCCTGGACCCCACCAGGGACACAGATAGCACAAGGCCTTCTCATTGACAAGACAATAAATTGAGTCCGCCCCATCCCTTAGATGAAATCATGTCTACGCACTTGACTTTCTCTTAAATATATCAATTTTACATTTTAGTTGGACTGTACTCTCAACAATTTAGTTGATGGAATTCAGGTATAAACTGTTCAATTTGGGTAAAGAGATATTGATAACAGCTCCGTTACCATCGTTTCAAGTGTTTGGGTATGGGTCATATTGCAAAAGTAAATAAAATGAGCGAACTGGTCTCCACCTAACTTGTCCCCAAACTCGAACTCTTTGCCCAACTCACCCTCCCCCCCCCCCCTTCGTCCCTTGATAAAAAAGTCTTGTTTTGTCACTGTTACCCTATGTAGCTGAATGTATGAACTGTACAGGCATGCTGAATGTAGAATGCATTGTTCTACCTCACATTTATGACATAATCCATGTTAGTATACTCCATAGCTTTGTGGACATATAGTTTTTAATTTGACACTGAAATAAGTATACCTGAGTAACATATTTTGTATTTGTGTGTTTTATGTTGTAGTGGCAGAAATGGTTCAGAAATTCAATGAAGAGCAAATTACTCACCACCTGTTACTTCACAAGTGGTTCCACCAAATCCTTGAACACATGTGCAGACAAAGAATTTACTGAATGCAGTACACTGTCCTCCATTTCTGCAAGGTGAGCTTGAACAACGATTAACATCTGTAAAACAGTAAACATTTGCTTTAACCATTTGAATAACACGTTTAGGCTTGTAACATATAACCTATGTGCACAAAAGGTTAACATATTCATTACATACTACCATTATTACTTTATGAATAAATACATGTGTCTGTAACACATTAACTTTGTCTATATATAAGAGCATACCTATTTGTAATTTTAAACTCTTTTTTCTTCAATTTAACCATTTAACATTTCACTACACCATTATTCATCTTCACTTTACTTTTTATCTAATAATATATTGCAGTAATACAATTGAGCAATATGTTCCTCATTATCTTCACATATCTCCAACGACCATAAATATTTACCATTTCGGTGTTAATGTCTTTAAATTAATACATTTCGTATCGAATCATTTCTGTTATATGATATTATCTCCAGAGCTCAAAATGTGTGTTAGATGGCTAATAGATTTCACTGTTTTCTAGAAGAAAAAATAGGCCAAGCATTATTCTGTCAGTGCAAAATTGATGTTGCTTTTGTATTAACTCAAGTGAGGAGTTTTATTTTAACCAGTAGACTTTCGTGAAATTCTTTTACATAACCATTTTCCTTTCATAAATTAATACAATATCATTAGAATTTACATACCATTACCTTATAAATATCTCATTATCGTATCTTATGATTATTATTGATATTATAACCATGTTACAATACAAAATTAACAGTTTTTGTCTAATCTGTACGTCTGGCATATTTCGATCATTGCTGGTTCATTTATAAGTTACTATTATGTTTTTTTTTTTGTGTAAATTAAGATTGAAAGTTCAAATTCTGGTACATTTAAACTGAGGTCAAACATGTGCACAACTTTTTTCTGTTTGGTGTTCCATCCCTGCACTTTACCTTGTATCTGACACCGTTCACCCAGGAAGCCAGCTGGGCACTCGCAGAAGACTCCAAGATCGTTGGTGGCACTGCAATAAGTATTGCGACAAGTTCCACCATTCAGGCAACTAACTCCAGTAAAAATACATATATCAAATTGTGGGAAGGCAGCTGGCGAAAAATAAATATAAAGAAACCATGACCATATGAGAGAAAAATAGGGAAGAAAAGACACAAGACACAGAGATAAATAATCAGGAACATATGCTAATATGGATGTTAGATAATAGTTTTAGGGAGATAGATAGATGCCAAGGACATGTGTATTATAAGATAGCGCTGTTTTGTCAATGTTTTTTTTCATCCAGCAGTATGTAGTGCACGTTGTCAATGTCAATGCTAGCTTCAAACAAGAACAAAATAGTTGTTTTGTAACCTTATGATGAAAAGGATCATATCGAAAATTAATACAAGAATTATTCAAATTTTGAGAAAGGAAGTTCCGTTCGAAGAGGCATTTAGTATAAATCTTGTCCGATATGACAGGTCATCAGAATTGGGGCAGGCTAATTCCTTGCAGGCTTAGCAACACAAATGTCGTGGAATAGAGTTAGAAAGAGCAAGGCAACAGTTGGAAAAAAAAAAGAAGGAAAATGATGACAAACTTTAGTACTAAAACAGACTTGTATTAAACATGTTAGTCATGCTCATTGTGTGTTTTTGTCCAAATATCCAAATGGCTAGACTTTTCGGTGGTGTCCAGTTGGTACTTGACATGTCACAAAAACAAAATATCCTATCAATATTGGCTTTTTGATCACACAAGAGTTTTGTTACATTTTGCAATCATGTATTACAAAACCTAGTCACTGGACAGCCAGCAGTTAACACTTTTCAAAGTAGAATTCTTGGAGATTCAGACCCATAAAATGATGTATGGAATGTTCTGTTGTGTTAAGTTCACTGTGTTATTAATAATTTTAGCCATCATCCCTTTGCCTTAAAAGTTGAAATATTTATTATTTCCTGACTTCCTGTTTTCAAGTTTATTCACCCCTCACCCTTGCCAGAGAAACTCTGTCCTCTTTGTTAGAATTCCATGAAAATCCACCCCGATTACTATTTGAAACATTCAAAAGACTTCCAGTTATAATTTCAGGATTTTTGCTGCTTCTACTGGGATGAACAATATTATTGAAATTTCTGTCATTTCCTTTCATTCTTTCACAAATGTATTAAGATTACTTTCACTGACAAACAGTATATTGAAAATGATAAGCAGGTGCGCCTTCAAGACTGCATCAGACGGCAAAGCCTCAGGATCTTCACTCCTATCCCGTTTCAAAGATTTGAAGAGAAAATAATCATTGTACTTACCCACAGGGAATTGGCAATTTTGTCCAACAAATCCCGGTGGACAGGCACAGGTGTATTGTGGATCAAACACAATATTATTGGTATTACTATTGTAGCTGTTGTAACATGTTCCACCATTAGTGCATGGGTTGTTTCTGCAGGAGTCACTGCTAATAATGACATTGCCTGTAAAAACAGAAGAAGATGAAGAAATATATGTAATCAGTTCTATACAATCATTGCAGTTTCAGCATGTAAAAGAAATATTCACATGTCATCAACACCTTCCTTAATAACCTCTACAGTTACATCACACAAGAACAAAGAAATTGTGTGGTATACCTTGTAGCGGCAGGCCTAACTTGTTGCAGGTTCATATAAACCGTCAACATATTTGCACTGATAATGTCTTACTGGAATCTTTGAAATTACAACATAATTCTGACACTTTTTGCACAAATAAAAAAATTGTAGATTGGATGAGTTTCTTCATAATGTTAATAGATTTACATTCACATTAAAACAAAACATGTGTCTTTCACACCAAGACCATGTTGTTTCTCAGACAATAAAGTTTTTGTACATAACTGAAATTTTTGTTCTTTATATATCCTTTCCTTTAAATTCTGGAGCTGTCCTGAAATATACCTTGGATCTTTTCCATCATATTACATTTTTTCCCCTTAAGGATGATCCATAATTATTACCTTCAGTATTGCTGATGACGTAGCTTGCTATGTTGTTGTATTTACGGAATCATTAAGTTACATTATAGATACATCGTTCATGTGTATCTTCACTTGACATCCCCATTAGCTTTTGCGGCGCAGTTTTAAAGGTCCACTGATGTTGACAACGAACAACAGTGTCTTCCAAAAAAGTTCATTCTTAATGATAAAACAAATGGCACAAAACATTTCAAGTTATTGTTGAAAATTCAAAATTGGTCATACTCACCCTGCCCAGAGTATACTATATTGTTTGTACTCCCTTACCCAGAGTATCTTAATTGGATATGCTCCTCTTTCCCAGGGTATCTTCAAAATGTCTTCAGCCATGGCATAGAGGGAATCTATTGCAAGGATTATTGGAAAGATAATTACCAATCCATTAACTTGTGAGGAAACTTACTTGCTATCTCTCCACAGAGTATACCAGTGTATCCATTCCTGCAAATGCACTTGTAGTTATTGTTTCCAAGGGAGACACAGCAACCATCATTCATGCATGGGAAGGTATTACAAGGGTTACTAACAACTGCAACATCTGAAAATAATGAATACATAAAGTGATACTTCAAAGAGTGATACCTCATCAATCTGAATGGCTACATATTTAGCAGCTCAGATTATCCTTTATTGATCATACTCTACCAAGAGGATCTTCAATTAGTTATACTGTCCTTGCCCAGAGTATCTCTAGTTGGTCATACTCACCCTGCCCAGAGTATACTCTATAGCTAGAACTCTCCCCACCCAGAATATATTTAATTGGATATACTCCTCTTTTCCAAAGTATCTCCAATTGGTCATACTCACCCTGCCCAGAGTATACTATATTGTTTGCAATACTTTACCCAGAGTATCTTAATTGGATATGCTCCTCTTTCCCAGGGTATCTCCAATTGATCATACTCATCCTGCCCAGAGTGTAAACCACCCCCCCCCCTTTTATCTAGAGTATTTTAATTGCATTTGCTCCTCTTTCCGAGGTTATATTCACTTGTTCATACTCACCCTGTCCAGAGTATCTGTACTTGGTCAAGCTCCCCCTGCTTAAAGTATACTTTATTGCGTGCACTCCCCACCCAGAGTATCATAATAGGACATACTCCCCCTGCAAAGCATATCCTCTATTAGATGCTATTTTTCCATTGATCACATTCTCTCTGCCAGAAGTATTCACTATTGGTCATACTCCCTTGTTCACATTATCTTATAGTATCATACTTCCACTATCCAGAGTATCCTTTACTGTTCATACTGCTCTATATTTTAAGTATTGATTTCTATATTCATTATAAGCTCAGTGTGCAGAGTGTTATCTATTGGCCATATGTTCCCTGCAATTCATGCTGAGGATATGCCATACTAGTCATACTCCCTCCGATCAGAGAATTATGTTGGTCCTACTCTCCCTGCTCACAGTACCCTCTCTTAATCATAATTTTTTTATACTGAGAGTATCTTCAACTGATCAAGATTCCTTCTTTTAGGAATATCCTCTATGGGCCATATTCCCTTGCTCAGAGTATCAACCTTTGGTCCTACTCCCCCTGATCAGATTAACCTCTACTGATAATACTCTCCATGCTGACAGTATTTTCTACTGATAATACTCCCTGCTGACAGTATCCTCTACTGATAATACTCTCCATGCTGACAGTATCCTCTACTGATAATACTCTCCATGCTGACAGTATCCTCTACTGATAATACTCTCCATGCTGACAGTGTCCTCTACTGATAATACTCTCCATGCTGACAGTATCCTCTACTGATCATACTCTCCATGCTGACAGTATGCTCTACTGATCATACTATCTCCATGCTGACAGTATCCTCTACTGATAATACTCTCCATGCTGACAGTATGCTCTACTGATCATACTATCTCCATGCTGACAGTATGCTCTACTGATAATACTCTCCATGCTGAGAGTATTATCTACTGATAATACTCTACATGCTGACAGTATGCTCTACTGATAATACTCTCTATGAGTACCCTCTTATGATAATACTTTCCATCTTGACAGTATCCTCTACTGATAATACTCTCCATGCTGACAGTATCCTCTACTGGTCACCCTCTGCATGCTGAGAGTATCCTCTACTGATAATACACTCCATGCTGAGAGTACCCTCTAGTGATAATACTCTCCCTGGTTGGGAATATCCTCTATTGATCATAATTATCCCTGTTGGGAGTATTCTCTATCGGTCAGGCTCCCCCAGATATGTTGTTCAAACTACCTCTTTCTATATATTACACATTACTGGTTTTACTCACTAAGGCGTCATCTTTTTTAAAGGGGAGTTTATTCAATGATGTCACAAACTTTAAAAAGCACTAGTACACCAAAACAATACAGTTTAACAAGGTTGCTTAGAGGATTCCACTGAATAACCATAGAATGTTCATTTATAGATGGGAAGTATTGCCGGAATGTATTTACATCATGGCATACTGGGTGCAATCCGGTGTATGGAATGTAGTTTCAGTAACTGATGTGCAACTACCAATGATGTGAGGATGTGGTTTGTTTGAATAATCTAACACTGCCATAGTAATGAAAGTAGGCCGGTAAAAGTATTGAACACTGTTTATACCACACGTTATGCCATAAACTAAATGAATCTAAAGATAAAAAGGGAACACTTACTATTTTCACACAGTACACCGCCAAATCCAGTTTGACAACTACAGGTAAAGCCCAAGCATGTTCCTGCAACCCTCTGGCATATTCCACCATTCAAACATGGTAAAGCCAGGCATGGATCAGGGATCACTAGAAAAAAAAATCAAACTTAGTATGAAACAATCATCTCATCAAACTGTGTCAGACTTTAAAGCAATTTTACTGCACTATTTTTTTTTCTATTCTTTTAACATACCTTCTAAACAATTCAAACTTGTGTATTGAGTAGCATTTTAGACAACCAAGTCCCGGTTAAGTGGTCACCATCTCTCATATGTTCATACTTACAAGTTTGACAGTTATATCCAGTGAAGCAGCCGGTACATTGGCAGGAATAACTGGTACAGGATTCAGCAATGTTAGTACAGGCACCGCCATTCAAGCATGGAATCATTGTACATGGGTTGAACACTGAAAAGTACAAAAGGTTTAACATGATAAGACAGATATGGAGGTGGATCTACCAGGAGCCGTGTAACAGTCACACAGAATACTCTCAAAGCAGTAATATCACCTAAATAGATTAACATTTCAAAACTAAACAACCTTTTATCGTTTGATATTTGTAAAACACACTGATGAAATACACTATGATATATGGCATGCACTACTCACTCGACATCTGCAAAATGTTGATTTGGCTGTTTCATCTACTTTTTACCTACCCACAACTAAAAAAGCAGGATAAAGTTTGTTTGAGACAACCAAGTTTCTGTACGGACAAACAAAATCAGCTTTGGAGGTTGTTCGGTGGATGACTAGTTGTTGACACCAAATTCAAATTGCATTGTATTAACTAAATACCCCCCCCCCCAAAAAAAATAGGTAAACTGATTGAATTGGTATCCCCCTCAATTACTTTGGCGATACTGAAATCAAACAAAAATAGTAGGCATGTTATGCACATACCAGAAGGAGAGTTCTACTAGCCCGAGGCTGGTGTTTATAAAACCTATATATGTCTCTCCCACAGTGTGCATATTAATCATTCTTTGTTATTTTGGCATATTTTGCGACAACCAAATTCGCTGTTTGAACCCCACAATAATAGTAAAACCTTAAAATTGGCCATGCAAATTGGCCAGTACCGCACAATACTATCGTACATATTTGTACATATTAAAGAGAACCAACAAAAGTGACTTAATTAATGTCACAGGATATATTCCTTGCGCTGTCATATTATGATATACCATCATTGTTTAATAGCAGATGAATAAGGCATTTATACTATATAATATATTTTACTGAATTAGTATAGTGTTCTACTGTTTTGCTTTTTAGTAGAGGGTCTACAAGGATAAATATTGAATATTACATTTTCAGATACAATTTCAGATAAAAATCCATATGGTTAACTTCTAGCACCTATTTTATTTATTTATTTATAACAGAGTTATTTTCAAGGCAACAATTGTGAAATCTGATAATTTAAAAACATAATACCAGATATTCAATTCACTTCAGTTTTTATCTAAATCAATCAACTGTAACAATCAATTATTACAAAGAGATAGATTAAATATAGAGTGATAACATCAGTATTGACAAAATATAATAGGAAAATATATTTTAAATCACAGAAAGTACAACATACAGGGGAAAGAAAATTGATCGATTTAGGAGACTACCAAGAGGGTTAAAGAAGAAAAACTTGTGGAAAAGAAGTTCCAGGAGAGAAAAAAAACCCCAAAAAACAAACGATAAAGGACATAGTAAGAGACTGACATACTAAGGATACAATGAAGATCCCCAACCTAACCACACCACGATGTTCCCATATCACTATGAAACAGATCTGAGATTTAAGACAACCAGAAGTAATTTACATACATCTCAACAAACTTACTCCTTGACGGAATGTCATTCAATCTGACATTAATTATTTTAGTCAATGTGATCGATCCGAAAATTAGCAAACTCACCCCCTTGACAGAATGGTCCAGCCTGGCACCCTGAGCAGACACATGTGTAGGAATCACAGTTTGTTACACTTGGAATACAGACACTTCCACTGCCACACTGGTTATTATCACATGGATTGGAAGCTGATAAGACAGGAAGAATTTACAATTTAGGAACAGAAAACAGTAACAGCTTTCTCATCAAACTCTCCCTTTCTCCTCCAGCCTTCATTAGACATCATCCTCAGTGTCACAGTAGATGCCATCAACTGAGATGGCCAGCTTAAAAGAAGTTATACCATATATATACAGAACAAGTTAGACCCATTAATTGTATTGAATATATCTCATCAATCTCTTCCACTTACTTTCACCACCTCTGGTATTAAAAATGTTATTACATGAATTACCAGTTGTAACGCTACCAACGTAAAGGGGGGTAAACTCCCTGTCCCGGAACCAACCAGAGGGCGGGGTAGGTAAGAGGGAGGTACATGAAACACTAGAAACCGGACATCACATCAAAAGTGTAAATTTAATAAGTATATCATTCTCATATCATTCTTTACACTAGTTTAGATACTGTACATAGATATATGTAACACATAGCTGTGCTAGGATCGGGCACCATTCATGACTGTCGTAGCCTAACTAACGCGCAGCGCAGGGGTCAGGCACTGCACAGGAGTTGAATAATTCAAGCTGGAGGTGTCCGGCAATCGGCAGGCCCCGGGCAGCGCAGGTGTCCTGCAATCCGCAGGTTCCGGGCAGTGCAGGTATCGGTACAGCACTATGAAAATACATATTTTAAAAACCGGTGCTTCTATTAAACGTTTCTCGTATCACAGCCAATTGACACACACCCAGGAGAAACTTTTACTTAAATACCCTGTTACAAGTAACCCTTGTGGACTCTCACTTCCGTACATATTCTGTGTGAAGGCCTTGACCAATCAGAGACTACCTGTACAGTCCTACGATGAGCCGCATCCAATGGGGTCAACTGACACACCAAATATATTCCATGTCCGTAACAAGCACGATTGAACACCCAAACACATGAAATGATAAAAACTGTTCCATAATCGTTGTGTAGCTTTAAAATAGCGCGTTGCCTCCCCACAGTTCAGCGGACATTTAAATTAAATACATGAAACCTGTAGATTTTCGCTACATCGGTTATGACAGACTATAGACACAACAATATGACGAATGATATAGGGCAACGAAACAGTCACATCTATCATTTCACTTTTCCTACACAGTTCTCCTTCCTGATGCAACTCCTTACTTCCCAAGTGAACATCAGCTTCGTTAACACATTGTTTTTAACGACTATGACAGACATTCAACAAAACAAAGAAACATCAAACGCAGAACAAGTTACACCAAAACTTATGATATGTTTCATACTTGGCATTCGCCAGACTTATATATCCTTCTTTAGAACACCATCAAACTTCCAAGAGAGTGGTGACTATGAACCAATCTGTTCTTGCAGATGGTATGATACTCAATACTGTCCAGCAGTCTGCTGAAATAAGCGAGATTTACATAAAGGTGAAGAGCTCTCAAGCTGCAAACGTTGATAATACTCACATATCTGGCAACTAGCACCAGTAAAACAAGGTGGACATTCACAGAATGTTTGAGTGCATGATCCAGGATATACTCTACACTGGCCACCATTCTGACACTGGTTATTGGTAGTACATGGATCCTGAGCTGAAATGATAAAAGCACACATCATGTCAACGTTTTCTTTATTTTCATTTTCCTTCCGTCTTTTCTATGAATCTTAGTTGTTATTGTTTTTTCTTTATCTTTGGCTTTCAATTCTGTAAAGAGGTCCAAGCTGCTGCCTTGTAAAACCATTTAATTTTTCTTCAGCTCTCCTTCACTATTTTGTATTGATACTTGCTACATCTTTGTTATTTTTCTCTTTTGGTTTGGGTTTTTTGTTGACACTTTTGGAAATAAACTGAAGTGGACCGAACTGAACTAATGTCTATTTCTCTCTCTGTGTTAGTTTTGGAATGGCTCAATCTATACCAATGGTGCCGTCTCTGAGTATTTCTTGGTACTAGAATGGACTTACCATTTAGTGTCCCATCCTAAGTATGGTTTCATTAATGTTGTTAATTTGTACTTTTTATTATCTGTATTGACGTGGTTGCATATTGCTCTTTTGTGCTAAATGACATTCAATAAACTACTAACTACTATCACACACATTTCTACACTCAATAACTAGAGGAACAGAGAGAGGGGCGATGGAAGGTGGATGCCTGGTAGTGGTCAGGTTACCGCATGTAATATTGTCTTCATCTTTGTTGTCTGTTTTTAATTTTAAAAAAAAATGTTTGTGATAACAACCTATCCCTAAGCTAAAGGACCAGAGTTAACATTACATCATCCTTGTATCAAAGCAACTTAAACACTGATACCAGCTAAGATTGGCAACTGTCATGGATTGACTGTGACATCAAAAATTTTGGCTTAGTAAATGCATTGGCTGCCGATTAAAGGGCCATGTCACTAAAAGGAGTTCCTACCAGTATCTCACTTTTTGAAATGAAGGATAAAGCTTTTTCGATCATTCTGAAGAGCTTCAAGTTTGAAATCAGACTTGCTAGAAAACAACACTTTTTTGAGGGGTAAAAATCATATCCAATGCATGGAAGTGCTTTCTTCCAGGCATCTATGTGTGTATTTAGGACAACGTACTTTACACTCATCCCCGACTATGTTGAGGCATCACTGCAGTGCAGATAGTGTCCCTGAGTTTGCTTATCATGAGTTGGGAACTCAAGTACTAATGTAAGAGTTCCATTTGAGGACAAAGATGATAAGACCTTTTGAACCTTTGAAGTGAGAGTCGATGACTTGAATGATCCTATCTCTTCTACGGAGAGTAAGGCTGCACGGTTAACCGGAATCCTGTTTAAAACCGGGTTACCGAGGCCATGCAGCCTTATTGGAGAGTATCACATCCTTCACAGGATGTCAATGTCCTAATGTGCATGGATGTGAATGTAATCAGGATCAAGTGAGATAATATCCGACTTCTATGATATCCCTATTGCATGATAGAAGTTGCAATACAAATGCAAACTCAGTCTGTGTTTATACTATCATCAACTCTGCAGTAAACACTATAATTACTAAAGTTTGGTCTAGTAATTTCAAGTGATCTCAGTTAGGTTTACATGTAATTTAAGTTGGAAGAATACCTAAATGTAGTTTAGTAAGGGAAATGAATGAATGAACGAATGAATGAATGAATGAATGAATGAATTAATAAATCCTCTCATTTGCTATTCTCTTTCATTTACCTCTCCTTTGTTATACACTCTAATTTTGCTCTTTATTCATTGCTCATTTGTACAAGTCAACTCACTGTCCATCTGTGTCCCCTAATGTGTTCTTTAAGTTTGTATTCGTTGCAGTTTGCCTATGAAGAAGATCTTGCAAGGATTGAGTCATCATCAGGCCCTCTAACTTTTACCTTATTGATGCATATCTGAAAGCCCTTGCTGCCGACTGGCAAATGCGAGCTAAATTTAAAAACACAGCCAATTGATTGCTTAAGTCTAAAACAAAGCAGGCTTAATATGTGTGTCGTCTGGCAAGGGTGTTTTTGTTCAATAACAACTTCCCAACATGGACGTTAAATGGATGTGTGCCGAGAGATTGGCTTCGGTCAGCTTGCGAGTCTATAAGCCTCCATGGCTTCTTTCGCGAGTTCCTGCTTGCGGGAAGATCACATATACATACATACATACATACATACATACAATATTGAGTGATGTAATGGTTTTTTAACTTACAGACACTGCATGTATCTCCAATGAAACAGTCTGGACACACACACCAGAATCGGCTGTTATCCACTGCAAGGCAGACCCCTCCATTAAAACAGGGACTACTGTCACAGGGTGATGCTACATACAAAGACACCAATGAAACAACACTTCGTTTTAACCACCCAAAAAGGAAGGTTCATTATTAACATATGATACAACAGATAATGCATATAGAATATTATATAAAACAAGGCGCAACGAAACATTGGCACATGCATTAAAATTAAGCACATTTAGAGGACTCTTCCTATTACTAGTAGTACCTCTTCACTTTGGAAAACAGGATGGGAATTGACTCTCCCTAAATACTTCTGTTTTAATATTACTAACTTTTCTGTCATACTCCATTTTCTGCTACCTTGGCACCAAATTGTAAACAACATTCAGTGTAGGCGATTGCCTGATGGCTTTGAAATATTGCTATATTGAGTAAAATATTCTAGGTTAATGCATTAGCTGAAAACAACCAAACAAATAACAAAACTTAGTATTTTCAGATCAATGCAAGGTGAACGTCTTCTTAACTTTATAGCGGGATACCCAGTATATAACAGACAGTAAACATAAGTATAGAGGATGGATTTCAAATTTATCATACACGACTGAACTAGTCTAACAAGTAGAATGGAGCTTGGGCCTCTCCGTAAAGACCGCCTGTTCTCACATTAGACAAAGCAATGAGAAAGGAACCAGTTGGTCGATAACAGAGCTTTTAAACTCTCTTAGTGCCTCGAGAAACATTTTATTTCTGAAACTGAAAACGTAATCAAACTTTCCAGCAGTTAAGGAAATTTCAACTCATGCACCAAGGAAAGAAGATTGTTTTCATTTCCATCTAAGCTTGTATTATTTTGGAAAAGATGACAACTTTCATTAGCAACAATAGATTTTAGAATACATTTAGAAAAGTAAACAAGTAGAATATATATCGGTATTATGAAAGCTGAATTTGGATCTGGCAAGATCTGATGGAAATTTACTTAAAACTCACTTTTTCTTTTTAGAAATTTCACTGTAAATCTATATTGGTTTTAAAAAAATTTTCCTTATAGACACATATTTATTTTATATTAATTTTAAATCTGCGTCCATTTTATTTTTTTCGTATTCATATTTTAAGGGGTTTTGTCATTTTGTTACTTAAATTTACTTCATACTGACTTTTTTCTTTTTAGGAATTTCACTGTAAATCTATAATATTTTTAAAATTATTCCTTCTTTTTTATATTTTATATTAATATTTGAGCTGTGTCAATTTTATTCTTCATATTCATATTTTAAGGGTTTTGTCATTTTGTTGTCATTGTAAAGCGCTCTTGAACATGTTTTAGCATGAAAAGAGCGCTATATAAATTTGGTAAAATAATAATAATAATACTTGGCAAAGACAGAAAGTCAGAGCATAACCTGCTAATTCCACACACAAAAATTGTAACAGAGATGATGTAATTAAGGAAAGTCTTAAAATGTAATGTAAAAGTATTTTATATAAAGTTTTGTAGGACCAAACTTGTTTGGGATTTGACAGAACTGTCAATATGACAAAATGTTTCTAACCACACCGGTCTCCAGTCTGAAATCATATAGTACATAAATATGATCTTCATCAGATTTTTCCAAAGTTACAACTCTTTAAGTCAGTGAGCCTGAGAGCATTCATTATGGTTGTGTGTGACATCGTACAAACCTGTGTTAACTGTGACCGTGAATGTACAAGTTGCAGTCAGAGGTACTGCATTGCTGAATTCGTAAGTGACAGTTGTATCACCGAGAGGGAAATAAAAGCCACTGTAAAACTCAGGATCGTTAGAAAGAATCACAAAACCAGAAGTATCCTCTGCTACCGGAGTTGGGAAGCTGACGACACCACCCGACTCTCCTGTCAGTACTGTTACCGCTTGATCTGGAGGACAGAACACTATGGTGGGAGGTTCAACTGCAAAGAAGGAAAGTGAAACCGATTGGAACACTGAAGATCGAGCAAACTTCTATCAATCACTATATCCAATAACCAATATCATGAATCAGTCAATGAGCTAATCTATCAATCATTGACCAATCATTTCAATCTAACAGATATTTATTACAAGCAATTCAAATCCATCAATGAATTAAATATTTGTAAAGAATAACCTGACAAATTTGACCAATCAGTCTATATCTATACCAATCACTTTAAATTCAATTATTGAGTTTGTGATGAGTATAGATAGACTGTGTTGTATTACGACTTTTGATTACAACATGAATAATACACAGTGCTAGTTTCATAATAGATTACTTACATGATAGGTACTCATTTAAAATTACGTACCATCTACCAATTACATGCAATAATTAGTCAATAAAGTCATTGCGATACACAACATCGTTTTTAATGTGTTTTCCTTGTAATTCTGAAGCTATATGATTTGTAGAGTTTCCATACCACCATAACTGAGGCTCAAGGTGAAATCTACCATACATAATTATACTTTACTGTACCTTCAGTTGATGAGAAACCATCCTGTTATACAACATTATAAGCTTTAAAATAATTCCTTTTTTTTTTTCATTTGTTAACAAGCCTGATGGTATTGAGAAATTAGGTATACTTTAGCAAAGTTTCTTAATTGTCTATTTGTGATATTCACTATAATTATTAGTATTGCCATTTTCCATTTATATCACTAAATGGTAAACAATGGTATATCAGAACCTTTTACAGTTTCAATGGAGCGTTCTAATTTCATTCTCCATTTGCCGTGTCTATCCCTTCTGATTAGTTACTAAAATGTCAAGAAAAATAAAAAAACCAAATGTTACTAGCCCACATATAGGCCTACACAAAATAACAATGATCTTGCATGGCCACTCAATTACTGATTAACGCTAAACTTTACCAAACATAGAAAAATAAGAGCATCTCTGTTACAATTTGTGCCCATTTTGCATCTTAATTTGGGAGTGCAGTGAAACAACAAGTCTAACGTTCACTAAAAGCTGTAATAATAGCTAAATTGGTAGACAGATCCAATACAAGATTTCTCTTGTGAGAAATTTGGCAAGAGTCCAAGGTAACTGTCAGTCAGTCCTACGTACTTGGTGCTATTCCAGCGTATCAACCATGAAGCATCTGGAAAATCCTTTCGACATATATTCGACGTATATCACATATTCAAGCCTAAAAACAAAAATTATGATATCAAGACTAAACTTCTACTTAATGTCATCCATCAGGAGGTACCAATTGTTTACCCTCATCCATTTCAATGTATAATCCCATGAATATAACACCCACTGTACAAAGACAATATCAGAACAACGAATTGAGGGTACAAACGTTCCTTTAAATATAGCCACACGATCTTGTCATGTCAATATGATGCCAACCTAATTTACAAAGATCAATCCTCTCAGACTAAAAGCTTAAGGACATATCATCTACATTTTCAGTATTTATGTAGCAGTTGAGAATTTGGTCTTTAAAAATAATCTGGTTCCTGTGTACGCAAACTGCTTTCTTGCACAATTTGCTTGGATAGCATTTTTCTATGCGATACCAGATAGAATAAACAGAACCTTTTGTTTGACTAACGTTAGATGCCAAATAGTGGCAACACTATTAAGTAATAACTAATGCTCGTCTCTCAATTCTGCCAGTCATGATGAAAGAACATGGGATATGTTTTACACTGTTCAGACAAAAACGTTTCACACAGTGCATCTGTCTCTGGTTGTACTTGCTTGAAACTGAAACCAACATTTCCTGTCATGTCTACTTCAACATAAACTACTACAGACTTTATCATGTAACTATGACAAACCAGCACAAGATCCTCTCTTATGACTGAACTTTAAGAAAAGCTCAATGACATATGTCCAACACCTTATGCCTCGTGCCATGAACACAATTGAAATATTACAAGTTGGTTCTATTAAACTATTTAACGACAAGTTATGATTTTGTCTAACCTGGACAAGTAACCACAGAAGTTGCCTGAGATGAATCTGTGCATGTACAAGTTGAATATTTGTCTATACCCTTCAATCGACGACGACTGGAACTGGCCTCGAAAGAAAGGCAGACTAAGCTTAAGATTAACCGAGAGCTCAGGGTACCAACTCACGAGATCTGGGTGGAATTCTCCATTAGCAACATTAAGTGATATTCGATGATATGAATCCTGAGATGTAAGCCCTAACCAAATAGACACTACTCTTTTTCCAAATGTGTGGGGGGGGACATTTGATATTGTGTCCCCCCCTGGATTGACGCCCACGGGCATAAGATAACACAAAACAGTCTGTATGAATCAGGCATGCATCCCTCTTACTTCCATCCCATTGAACATTGCTTAAGTAGTAACTGCAATGTTCCAAATTAAAAAACAATCAGAAACCAGATTACCAACAGGCATAGTGATTCTTTGTTTAAATTAAAATGAGGATATTTAACATAACCTGCATGCTAGGTTCTTGTATGTCATATTGGTGGATCTGCATACCAAGCATGAAATACAAGAGTACATCCAAGTTTTTCTTTTGCAGTTAAGTCTGATTACAAGGTCTGCAGACCTTGACCTCTATCAACCTTAAATTACCTTTGACCGCAAAAACTATTTAGTTGTTTACTCAATACTATAGTGAATACCCATCACAGTTGATTACTTTTAAACTAGGCTATTAATGGTTTTTACCAGGAGGGTTTGATCCACCTCAAAGTGGGAAAACCTCAAAATTCTTGAAATATACTTAATTGCACATTATACATTTAAGTCATTGCCGACATGTATGTATAAGAACTCCCTAAAATGATCCCAAAAAATAACATAATAAAATTAAGTTGCCAGCTACAGCTAGAAAAGTTTTCAAACTTTGACCTCTGTTGACTTCAAATGACATTGACCTCCACCAACTTCAATAGCATGATTGTATTAAATTTATAAGGTGCAAGTACATACCACATATTACGACCATCCACCCGATACTTATTGGGTTATTGTGTTTCTAAGCTAGACAAAGCTTCTCACAATAACAACTCCACACAGTACTACACACACACTATCATTATCGCATAGATTCCCTTTGCCTTTTGACAAGGAATCAGTATCCCAAGCAGCAAACACTGGAACCAGTTAACAGACGTTATTATTAAAGTAACATTTTAAGGAAAGTACAACATGGAAATAAAATCAAGGTACCATGCTTTGACTATGAAAAAACTCAAATTCAACGTGTTTCTGAAGAAAGAGTCATTTTGTTGTACAAAGTATGGCACACTATGGGAGCCAAAAATTAATATCATTCACTTGAACTGTGAATGTGCAAGAAGGTGACAGTGTTCCAGACTCTGTGCTTAACATGTATCAATTTATTATACACTTAAAGCACCAGGCTAGCAGAAATTGTGCTTTTTAAATACTTCCATGGAATGCATCTACTTCCAAATGCAACTTTGCAGGAAAACACTTATTACCATATGATACATGCAATAACTTGCTCTGTTAAACACAGGGAACTGTTGCTTTCAGCAGGCAATATCCAGGCAAAACTACATCAAACTCATGTCAATGTTGTTTCTGCTGCAATGAATACAGCAGCTGGTATTAAACATTCTGCAAATCAGCAGGCTTGGTTAGCTAAAGAGATATAGAACCTACTTTGAAGTGTGAGTGGAAAGATTTACAAGTTTACAATCATGTCTAAAACCAAGTTAACTAGTCGTTCTACTTAAAATAGAGTGATAAACTTCATCAAACCTCTCTTTATCATGACTTCAAAATTATCATCCTCGTTTCAATTGAATGCAGACCATTTGTCCTTCCTGTAATCAAAATAGAAGCTCTGTCGGCAATTTACACAATCACCGTTTCTGGAGAAATGTTACACTTGTTAAAAACAAAAATATGTGAGGGAATATCGTGCTCCCTCATATTTTTGCCAAGTTAATCTTGCACATTCTTCTTGCAAAGTGATAAATCTTTGACCTGATACTGCTTCTTAGCATGGTAATGTAATGACCATCCCTACTGAGTTTTAATATCTATAATCCGCACATTGGTCTGCCTGTTGTTTAGTACCCCACACACACCTTTTATGCGCTTTCTCTTCAAAAGTATGGAGCATTGCTGAGCAAGTTGAGCTCTAAAGGTAAGTAAGGTAACACCTTGACTTCCTGTTCAGTGATTTCGAGGTCAGGTAATAGCACAGGGTCTAGTGTAAACATGTGGAGTTTCAAAATTAATTTATTTTGTTAATAATGCTGAACACCGAGCAAACAGCCTGATCTGCAATGTTAATGTAGCCTTTACGGTGTTTCTCCCTTAAATGAGGATTAAGACCTACAGGCTTTTGGCTATAGACAGCATATATAGCCATGGCGGTTTTTAATACAGATCAGGCTTGGGTCCAGTTGATCACCTAGATGGAGATACATACAGCAATGGATACAAAAGTTGTTGGGAAAGCTATAGGTTATGCTGTAGGATAGATTGAAAACATTAAAAAGTGATCCTGGAATCTGTTTATTGGAACAAAGAGTCCAACTCAGTGCTCTGTCATCCTTTTGACTCAAACCGAGTCATCTTGCCTATAGAATAAACAAGTACAATGAAAAACATTCTCAAATAGCTTGGTATTTCAAGAGAAATGTTTTCTCTATAAGGTAGTTCATAGGTCTCCTGTTTATGTTCATCATCCATAACCTGAAACAAATTCAAAACAACAATACAACAAAGTATATATTCCTAAGATTTACAGCTTGAGAGAAAATTAGATTTAAATGACTCCAGTGACCCAATTTTTCAATGGTAGAAACTTGGATGCGACTTCACAGATTTACACTGCTTCCAGAGATCAAATCTTGGTTGAACTGCAAGACTGTATAATACGACTACAAACAGGTTCCAAGTCCTTCAAACTCTATTAAAAATGGTACTACTTTGGTCCACTCTTCGTACCAAAATTGGCTAATTCACAGATCAAGAGTACGCCACTTGAAGTAAAATAATGAGTGCATTTGACCTTTGAATTGATTCATTAGTTGCTAGCACTGATGATTCTAATTTACAATTCACTTGCACTTGGAATGTGCAAGATGTTGATAATGATCCACTGTCTGTGCAAAAACATGTAACATCTGTGCTCCCTACAGGAAATGTTGTACCGCTAGGCAGTGTGCAACTAGAAGTTAAAGCACCATCTTGTGTATCCGTGCAAACTGGCAAGGGATAGAATGCACTAGCTGAACCACTGCTAGGAGGTGCATTGACAGTCACATCTGGACAGCTTTGGAAAGTTGGAGCAGTGTTAGCTACAGCAATTTAAGCAAATAAAATGAAAACGATCAATAATATTGTTCTCATGGTTCCTTAAGTCAGGAATTTTATCTCCAAGAGCCCTGTGTAATGGTGTGCTCTGTATCCACTGAAATCAAACAAACTATGAAAGAGAATCAAATGTCCTTCAGTAACCCTCAAATGTGGATTGCAACATGTAACAGGTTATTTTTTTTTGTACTCAATGCAGACTGTCAATCTGACCTAAATGTTTGTATCACATATTCATCTTACATTCTAAACAAAGAATTAACTATTAAGATTGATGTTTGACTACAGAAATAAATAACAGATACATTGTTTTTTCACTTGACTTCATTAAGCTGCAACTGTGAAAGAAACAATGTCAATAAATGAAAATACTACCATAAATAGTATGTTCTTGTCCTGTCTCACTGCAAGCAGTATACCCATTCAGCCAAATTGTTCTCTTTCTGCACAATATGCTAAATACATATAAATTTCTTATTTACAATTTAAGAAAGGTAAAATACAGTTTGACCTCAAATTGAAACATATATTTTTACAACTAAAGCTCATTAAGAATTGGTAGGCAACTCGTAGTCTTAGCCTTTGCTGATACTCCAAGTTCTGTTCTCTAATAGTAACTTTTGTGAGTGTAACCAAACCAAATGTATTTTGATATTCTCTTTTTTGACTAATTTATTTTTTATCTATGTGTTTTTTTTTGGGGGGGGGGGATGAGAGAGGAGGTGTTTCTTTATTTTCTTATTTGAAATAAAACTGAAGCCAAATTGATTACACCTTTATCCGATTTCAGGATGAATTCTTCATATTAAATCGATTACTAATAGCTTTGATAATGCTATGTGTTAAAACAATGCTTCCAATGAAAAAAAAAGACAAAAATATCATCCAATAAGTGAAAAAGTCTAAATGAGTTTTGCTTACTTTAGGCATACTATTAGAGAAGGTTTTTCATTTAATCTCTGACGATTGTGGTACTACATGATCAAGTCATGTTAACTTAAGACCATCGCGCACTGCCCGACTTGATCAACCAGACTGTCGTCACATAGGAAATGGTGGATAGTCTGGCAGTGTGGCTAAGACTACAACTGATCAAGAGTAGTGGGGGAGATTTATGCATAAAGCCTCAATTAGTATTCTAGTATTAGTAAGAAGATTGTGCTTCCATCTCAACGAATAGATCTGTATAAACAAGATATAAGAACAAATGAAATTTATAATTGGATATAACCCCAATAGTTTCACAGTGTTTAACCATGTGACCAATGATCCCCAATGTCCTCAACTAATTCCCTTGACTAAAGAAGACAAAATGAAATTCAATGAGATTATATGTCACCCAAGTCTTGTATATTCTTACCTACAAACACATTGAAGGTACAGACATCTGATGAGCCAAGATTATCTGAGCAAACACATGTAACAGCAGTAGTAGTTCCTGCTTGGAAATTGCTTCCAGCTGGAGGGTTGCAATTGACTGCTAGAGCACCTTGTTCAGCATCATTACAAGTGGGGGATGTTGTGAAACTGTTGACAGTGCCAACTGGACAACCAGAAAGCATAGGTGCAGTGTTTGCTGTTGCTGAATGAACCAAAGAAAACCACAAAATAAAATATATATAGATTATCTTGTTCAGCATCATTACAAGTAGAGGATGTTGTGAAACTGTTAACAGTGCCAACTGGACAACCAGAAAGCATAGGTGCAGTGTTTGCTGTTGATGAATGAACCAAAGAAAACAACAACTTGAAGAAATATAAAATATATGAGATCATTTGATTTAGAAGTATAAAGCAGTTTATTTTCTGAATTCAATTGATTTTTTTAGAGTATTAATTTGAAATTCATGCATAAAGACCTAAAGTAGTATTCTAGATTTAATTATAAGTAGTGCTCTTGCTTCAACATTGAGAATCTAGCTGGATAAAAGTATAAGAAGAAATGACATTTATAACTGGATATCACTCCAAAAGTTACATAGTGCGTCAATAAGGTGCAATGCTGCCTAAAGTCCTCAAATATTTCATTTGACTAAATTACAGAAAACAAAAAAGACAAAATGAAATTCAATGAGATTATATGTCACCCAAGTCTTGTATATTCTTACCTACAAACACAATGAAGGTACAGACATCTGATAAACCAAGATTATCTGAGCATGAGCATGTAACAGTATTAGTTCCTGATTGGAATGTTGTTCCAGCTGGAGGGTTGCAAGTGACTGCTAGATTACCTTGTTCAGCATCATTACAAGTAGGGGATGTTGTGAAACTGTTGACAGTGCCAACTGGACAACCAGAAAGCATAGGTGCGGTGTTTGCTGGTTCTGAATGTACCAAAGAAAACCACAACTTGAAGAAATATTAAATATATGAGATTATTTAATTTAGTAGTAGAAAGCAATTTTATTTTCTGAATTCCACTGTAGTATTTTTAGAGTATCAATTTGAAATTCATGCATGAAGGCCGAGATTAGTATTCTATATTTAATTATAAGTAGTGCTTTTGTTTCAACATTGAGAATCTGGATAAAAGTATAAGAAGAAATGACATTTATAACTGGATATAACTAGAAAAGTTACATAGTGCGTATACAAGGTGCAATGCTGCCTAAAGTCCTCAACTAATTCATTTGACTCTACAGAAAACAAAAGAACACGAAAAGAACTTCAATGAGATTATATGTCTCACAAGTCTTGTATTTATTCTTACCCACAACACTGAAGGTACAGACATCTGATGAGCCAAGATTATCTGAGCAAAGGCATACAACATTGGTACCTCCTGTTTGGAAATTGCTTCCAGCTGGAGGGTTGCAAAAGACTGCTAGAGTACCTTGCTCAGCATCATTACAAGTAGGGGATGTTGTGAAACTGTTGACAGTGCCAACTGGACAACCAGAAAGCATAGGTGCAGTGTTTACTGTTGCTGAATGAACCAAAGAAAACCACAACTTGAAGAAATATAAAATATATGAAATTATTCGATTTTAAAAAGTAGAAAGCAATCTTAGTTTCTGAATTCCACAATTGTATTTTTAGAGTACTAAATTCATGCATAAAGGCCTAAATTAGTGTTCTAGATTTAATTATAAGTAGTGCTTTTGTTTCAACATTGAGAATCTGGATAAAAGTATAAGAAGAAATGGCATTTATAACTCCAAACTTTACATAGTGTGTCACCAATGACAAATGTTGCCTAATGTCCTCATCTAATTACCTCGGATCTACATATAATCAAAGAAGACAAAATGAAATTCAATGAGATTATATGTCATGCAAGACTTGTATTTATTCTTACCTACAAACACACTGAAGGTACAGACATCTGATGAGCCAAGATTACCAGAGCATGAGCATGTAACAGTATTAGTTCCTGCTGGGAAAGTGCTTCCAGCTGGAGGGTTGCAAGTGACTGCTAGAGTACCTTGTTCAGCATCATTACAAGTAGGGGATGTTGTGAAACTGTTAACAGTGCCAACTGGACAACCAGAAAGCATAGTTGTTGTTATATCTAGTGACAAAAGATTAAGATATATTGACAATCATGTGAAAGGTCCTGAAGAAAGGGATAGGCTCGTCAAGAGTGATTCTGCTGATTGTGGGATGATACAGCAAGCAGGAGAAAAAATGTTCACAGTTGATTTTATTTTCACATTATCTTTTAACTATAAGTCACTTACTGACAGGATAGAGAGTCTCCAATATAATCACATAGATACAAATTTTATCATAAATGCAAGCATACTGTACAGTCATTCACTGACAGGATGATGGGTACCCCATTTAAAGATGAATGTTTCCTAATTCATCAATGCAATTATACGTTGTTAACTGACAACATGCTGAGTACAGTATCTTTAATACATCAATGCAAGCATATATCATTAACTGACAGGTTGAAGAGTAAGTAACTATATGACAGATTTATGATGTTTTAACCCCTCAATGGCAGAAGAATGCAGTTATCATTTACTTACAGGATGATGAGTACCCAAGTAACAGATGAATATGTTAATGTTACTCATCAAAAGTGCCCAATAATGATGGATGTGTTTTTAGCACATCAATACAAGCAGGTATTTTCATTAACTGACACGATGATGAACTTTACATTAAATTAGATACAGCAAGGTACTTAACTCATCAAAAGAACCCACATAAATAATGGATATACGCATGTGGGTTTAGCTCTTCAATCCAAGGATATTGGATGATAAGTACCTAATTGAAACGTATATGTGTTGTTTTAACTCATCAAAAGTACCCAATTAGATGATTGATATATGGTTTTAGCTCACCAATGCAAGCAGATATATATTTAACTGACTGGATGATGGATACCCAATTAAATGATGGGTATTTGTAGTTTTAGCTCATCAATGGAAGCATAGGGTTGGAAAACCTTGTTTATTTCTTGCTGATACTTTGCTAGTACTGGCGATTTCCCACCATTATTCGTGAAGCAGTCAAGGGAGGTCACATGCTCATGCAAGGAAAAAGGCATAACTTAGGGCTGCCTTAATGCCCTGCAATGGCAAGGGGTGGCCCAGGTGTAAAATGCCTGGAAAAATAGAGCATTTTCACACCTTTTCAAGTTCAAAATTTAAGTGTAACTAATGTTCACCATAACAAGTTTTGCACAAGTTGGCTTACTGTAAAACTGAAAGGCCACCTTCAAAAATCAGTCTGAAGCATTTTGTATGGTCTGTTGTCTATGATGGAGATGTGACAAAATGTCTAAATGATATGTTTTTTTAATCATTGTTTAAAATAGCTCTATGCCTCTTCTTTTTATAATTATAATAATTCATTTTCTTGTGTGTGTGTTCGGGAATTTCGCCTGATAGGACAGCAAATGTATTGTGAGCCTGGTTGGATGGTTGCACGGTTTTCCAACCCTGTGCTACCATAGATCATTAATTGACAGGATGATGAGATGACATCAAAGAAAGCAAAATCAAAAGTATTCAATTATAAAGAATTTTCATCTCATTGTTTGGACCTAATGACGGCAGCGGCCAATTGCTTGTAACAGAAATTTCCTGGTCACTCGTGGGACAACCTCTTTTTAAAATTATGTTATATGGATGGAACATGTGATCATCGGATAAAAGGCATATAATGCAGCATTACGTGACCAGTGTACCATCAGACAGCACACCAGTATAATTTGTGTTTATAAACCACTTTAAAAACTGTTGCTCTTGGCGAAACATTATGTCCAAATATTTTAAACCTATGGCAGAAAGCTCAATATGGAAGTGATATTCATGCTATGCTGGTGATTGATCACTGGAAGCAGACTGAATTGTGTGGGACTGTCCCAAAGCCTTCTACCCTAGATATGCAGTGTTGCCCTTATATCTACCAATGGGTCTTTGTTCCCCATGTAAAGTTCAGTGACTTTCTTTCAAAAAGTCAACATTTAAAAAAAAAATGTGTTGTCATACAGTTTGTTGTGCCCTAGAAGCCAATTCAATTCATAGGTAAGTATGTATCACAGCACCTTTTACATGATTGGAAAAGAAACAACAAGACTCACTTGAGCAATGTTGAATGTTTTCCTTATCAACTTTTCAACACTACCCAACATTCAACTTTCAAGTACAATGACTGTGGTGAGTCTACACTTGTTCATCTTCAAATGAATGACAGCTACATTGCAGTTACATGTCATAATCTCTGTTGCCAATTTTCCTAGTAAATGTTGTGCATAATTGTCTACAACTAGTTGATTGTGTCAATGACTTATAAATAATTTGGCACAATTTTACACAATTGAAGAATATTGTCTACAGGAGTTAAACAATGACAATACTATATTTGTCTTTGAGTATCTCTATCAGTGCTGTTCAATTTCCAACACTATTCTCAACTAAACCTCAAACCATGGCATAAGCCATGTTTTATGAGGAATTTGGGGGATTCACCAGCAAATCACCTGAACTTCAGCTGCTTCAAACTTCTAATTTGGCCTTCCCAAAAAGAAAGAACTAGTGTGTGTGTGTGAAGGATAAATATACAGTAGGCCTAAACACACATAAGATCACAGTTTGTTATAAAGCACAAGAGTAAACAGTGTGAACTACTTTCAGACCATTATGGTAGCTTGAGGCAATGATATTGCCCTTATTTTGAAATAAAAAAAGTAAAAGAAAACAAAAGGTCAGAAAAAGCTGTTTGTAAATAGAGGAGAATGGTACCAACGCTGTTGAACAAATCACTTTGGTGGCAAAGATTTGAGATAAGCGTGACTCCATTGCCAATGTACAAGTTTTTCGATAGTTGATAGTTTGATAATTGTTTCTGACACTGTTGCTTCAAATCACAGTAGATCTTACGAGTGCCCGCTCTAGTTTTATCAACTTCTAACAATGTGTGCATAGCACCCTCCACAATATTCACAACAAAAGGCAGCTAGCTCAACTTAAGAGATTACAAACTGTTTCCCACCAAGCTGTGTTCTTTCATAACTGATATTCCACTTACCATCATTCACTACTACAGTAAAGCTGCACGTAGAGGAACTGCCTCCAGAGGTGAATGTGTATGTGAAAAGCGCTGCAGGGCTACCAAGGTTAATCGTTGTACTAGCAGTTACAGGATTGTTAGCACTGCCAACACCGGTGCTAGTAGGTGCCATCCATGGAACAGTTACACCTGATCCACCTGGTACCACGGTAGCTTGACTTAAAGGAAGAAATATATTCCCAGGACAGTTGTTGATCACAGGACCAGGCACTGGAATGAAAAGTGAATATATGCTCTGTTACTGAAATTAAACAAAAACAATTATAATGCAGCTGATAACCAAGAACATCATAATGCTCAGTTGGAGCAATGACTGTCACATCGGTCCCTGTTAAGGAAACTACATTCACAAGAATCACAAAAAAAGGGTTGATGAATCACAAAACCAATGATTCCTTCCCATTAAAATAACTTTAACAATAAAGAAATGATAAAGTGAACAAACAGGTATATATTGTTAAGTCGACCTGGCATTGCTTATTTATGTAAAATGAAAGGTTGTGAACACACACACAATGTCACAATATTATGGAAAAATCAATTAAAGTGTCAGAAATGTTGTGGCCATTGCAATATACTGTATCTAGCATTTGTGTGTCCCCATACAGTCCATTTAATACATCTTTGCACACAAATATTATTCAATTCTCAAGCATTTGTAACTTCAGTGATTAAGTGCTAAAGTATGCAGACCTATGAACCAAAGAAACCATGCAAGATGTTAGATCAAAGATCTGTTTACAACAGTTGAGCACTGTTTCACATGCAAAAACTGATACCAAACCTTCAGAAGACCCTATGTGTATAGAGTAACTTATTAAAGTTATATATTTGTCTAAGAAAAACAGTAGTTTCATGAATTTAAAGGGATATTGTTCCCCAATTCTTATGATAAAATATAAAGCACTTTCATTTGAACTGTTTAAAGGACTATTATTGTGACTCAAAGTAATTATGAGGATAGTGAAATCACTTTAATATACTCTCTATATGAGTTAATCTTTCAATCTTCAATAAATTAATCATTGAATTGAAAGTCCGTCAATATCATTGAACACAGTATAAATGTACTATATACTCTTTAACATCTATTTTGATAAAATGCTTTTAATTGCAAAAGCAAAAACTAAATTTATAACCTACCAACGGCCTGATTCACAACCTGCTGTGATGCTAGGTCCTGATATAAGATGCCTGTGTCTTGAAGAAAGGAGCATCTGTAAAATAAAGAATTTACTATTCTAGATATTGTAGTGTCAGGTCAAAAAATAATATTATCATATTAACATGAGAAAGGGGCATCTGCAGGATCAAGAATATCATTTCAAGAAACTATAAGGCCAATAAGCAATAGGCACAGTAACATGCATGTGAAATATAATAGATAGGGCCATCTGCAAAGTTAAGAAAACCATTTCTATTTGTAGTTGCATACTTAAAGGCCAAGAAGGAATAAACACAGCAACATTCCATGTGCAAAATAAGGAAAAAGGGTTTTTCTTGATTTTGAAGATGCAGTACAATATATGTTCAGTAGAATTTAAGGAGAGCAGCAATGCAGCATAATTCCAATACTTTGCACACTGAACGGGATATGCCAGTAGTTGACATATTGCTTATAACAACCAGAAAGTTGAGAAAGTCAATCCTCTTTATAGTGTTTCCTTACCACAGTTCATATGACAACATTTAATTTAACTACAGACAAGCTACTTGTACTTAACAAGGTGGATCTACATGCCAAGTATGACGTGCATCTAAGGTGGAGTTATTCTGAAAAGACGGTTTTCAGATTGACGTCTGTCAACCACAAAAAACACTAGTGTTTCAGACTGATCTTTATAACATACTGAGTATATATACGGTACGTACAGAACATGAAGGTACCGTGACATGAAATGTGGCTGTGTGTAGCCATTGCCACATAATCTCAGCAGTTCTGAAACACTGGTGTTTCACACTGATCTTTATTGATGTAACATTTAGGAGTACATATATGGTACGTACAGTACATGAAGGTACGGTGACATGAAATGTTGTTGTGTCTAGTCATTGCATTATCTCCGCAGGTTACAGTATCCTAATGCAATATACATACATGAAGGTACCGTGACATGAAATGTGGCTGTGTGTAGCCATTGCCACATAATCTCAGCAGTTATGAAACACTGGTGTTTCAGACTGATCTTTATTGATGTAACATTTAGGAGTACATGGTACGTACAGTACAGTGACATGAAATGTTGTTGTGTGTAGTCATTGCATTATCTCCGCAGGTTACAGTATCCTAATGCAATATACAATCGCTTCTAGGTTTTGAAGTCGGAGGACAGTGTACCCAATTGCTAGGCTAGTCTGGCATTATCCTGACACATGGCCACCCTGATATGTCATCCCATTGAGTCTTAATTCGATTACAGTGCCCAGTAATATTTGCCAGGCTATCAATGGGTCTCATGAGAGTAAACAGCGTGTTCTAAAGTTCACATTATACTGAGATAGGCATAGGAGTATTTGGCATTGCGTTAAACAGCAATGTAGGCCTATAACGTTAGCTGTTAAAAAGTCTGTACTTCAACATGTTAATATCCTATTACTTACATACGTAATTTCCGCTTATCAAGTAACTAATGTTGACCAATAAGACAATAATCACGCAACAGGGCTTGCTTAACCATGGTTTGTAAATACTGATAATGCACGTTTAGATTAGAAATTCTTTTTCGAAAAGGCAAAAATAGAATTGGCCGTGGCTATTCTTACTACGACTAGTCGTAGTCGTATACGACTAGTCGTATACGACTAGTCGTAACAATTATCTATAAACTATTCTTACGACATCGGCAAATTCATGCGCAGTAAAGTAAATAATGCAACTGCGCGTGTTGTAGGGGTAACCCTAAGTTACCCTAACCCTAATCCTAATCCTAACCCTAACCGGAAATTATTGTTACTCATAGTCGTAAAAATAGTACTCCTGGTTGTAAAAATAGCAACTGCGCATGCGTATCGGAAATTATTCTTACAACTCGTCGTAAAAATAGCCACTTTGAATAGAATTTCATCACAAAATGCAAAAATATATTAAATTTCTTACCAACCACTGCATAAACTCCAAATTGCATTGATTCATGGCAAAGTGTTTTGGTTTTCTAGCAAAATTACTATCCAGGTACAATGAGCCTAGGCTAGTAGTACGTAGTACAGTAGGGTTTCAGTTGTTTTCCGCACACGTTACTTTCCGCACATTACTTTCCGCAGAAAAAATTCTTGTGCGGAAAACAACTTTTTTTCCACTTATGTGTACACTATATTTTTTCTAAATTTTAGGATACCAAATTCAGGATGATAAAAATAACATGAGAAAGTATCAAAGAACGTCGATAAGCATGGTTAGACTGAGTTCATGTTAGAACAGTTAAGCTGCTTATAATTTACAGGAGGCTTGGGGTGTTTGTAATTAGGGATAACTTAAAGAAGTATGAGGCATAATATTATATAGCCCTATATATTCTCACTCTGTACTCTGTAATTGTTAATGTGAAAAATCACAAAAGACACCCCACCCCTCCCCTCTGCCCGCCCCCTAAAGGATGAAACTTAGAGAGACCAAATCGTCACGGCAGGTCACCTTTTTTCACCTTCACGCCATATCGTACAACCAAATAAGATGGCGCTGTTTAACTAAAATTAAACTTGTGCTTACATCCTAAGCTAGTGCTTGCAGCCATAGCTACAACCTTAGCTATCCTAATAATAATCTAGTCTCGAAGCTACATTTTATCCTGCCAGTTAAATGCTATCTTCTTCATCCTCCTAAATCCTTCCATGTGCCTAATCATTTCAGTAAGTCATTCTGTTCCTCCCAAAAAAACGGTACTTTCCGCTGAAAAAAAACGTTGTTTTCCGCTGACAAATTTGTGTGCGGAAAACACCGTTCTGTTTCAGCGGAAAGTAAAGTGTGCGGAAAATAACGGTACCCGTACAGTATTATGGACACTTCGATTTTCGGACACCTAAGCCTTAAATCACCCCAAAACTATATCTTCTGGTATAAATCACCTGAAAATATACTTGATATGGTGGGAGAAGTGTGATATATAACGATACATGGCCAAACTTTCTTTCCTGCAAACTGTTTTCACGTTGTAAAAAAGAAGATTCTTCGTGATTGCTTCATCATCACTTGGCATAGGCCTAAACCAGCTACTTCTATAGTCAGTATTGCGAATTTCGGAACACTGCGAATTTCGGACACCCCTAAGAAATGCACGATTTCACCATGACAACCTACAGGAAGAGCCAAATTTCACCAAAAAGTACAAAGCTACAGTTATTTTCTCTCCAAAATGACCCGTGTGCAAGTAAGTACTTACATATTTGTCAATAAAATGACGGAGAAATATGAAGTCTGTTATAATTACTGAAAGAGCAACTGCGCCACCAATTTTATCACCAGCGCCACACTGTGGGAACGAGTGTCCGAAGTTTGCAATACTCTAGCAAAGAAATACATACCAGTTCCACAATCACGAAGAATCTTCTTTTTTACAACGTGAAAACAGTTTGCAGGAAAGAAAGTTTGGCCATGTATCGTTATATAACACACTTCTCCCACCATATCAAGTATATTTTCAGGTGATTTATACCAATAGATATAGTTTTGGGGTGATTTAAGGCTTAGGTGTCCAGAATACGAAGTGCCCATGCTATAGCCTAGGCCTATATAGCCTAGGGCCTTACTACTAACTAGTATGAAAGTGTTCACTATAATAACTTATAAGTCTGTGGTGGGGTCTTAACTCTTACATTTAAAACAACGATAGACGTTGGCTTAGGCTAGAATAGTTTAAATTAAGCATAGGATAATATGAAGCATAGGCGAACTAAGTTTTGTGATAGGCTACTGTTACTTGTTTGTTATGTTAGGCTATTCCCTACTCCCTTACCCTACCCATGGGCCAGATCTTATTTTCAAAAGACCTCTACTCGGTTCTCGGGTGGTATGTCACGGAATGCATAAGTATTATTCTCTTACTCTTAGCCGAGTCCGACCCCTGCCCTTATCGGTATCGTAGATGGAATAGTTAGCTGGCTAGCGGAGTTCTTACTCCGCGTCGCGTCAGGCTGTCGTGATTTCTGACATATAGCATAGGCTACTGTCGTCTGCATCAGTTTAGCCTAGGCTATTCCTTTTCAAGTAAGTTTTTCTGTTTGAGAATTATACTTTGATTTGTTCTTTATATTTTCCTTTAAACTAAGTTGTACAGAGTATGATATACATTCGAAATAATTTGCTAATAATTTGAATAAATTGTTACCGAGTATTTTTGAAAAAGCGACATCGCTAAACTTCCTATCTCACCTACAGTCACTCACAGAGCCTTGGGAACTTCGTCTACTGCATGCTTTTTGACAACTGTTTAGGCTGCTGTCGTCTGCCATCGGCTTATTCCATTTTTAATTAGGCTGAAATAACTTATTTTATATCTATCTGCGATATAAAGGCCTATGTATATATATTTTGTGTGTTTCATTAAGTTATTAAGTCAATCTATGTAAGATCAAATTGGATTATACTACACAACAACGGTCCTTGGTGATTAGTACCGAATATTTGCGATTAAGCGTCCTCATTACTACTCTTTTCCCTAATTCATTATAGTATCCTCCATTAGTTTCAGTTGCGTGTAATTTATTTATGCCAATCATATAGTACAAGCACGGACACGGTAGCTGATAGTATCAGAAACATCAACAAGTTTACCGCATGCGCACCACTGACCTCAGTGATGCGCAAACATATCATATATGAAAACTACCGATTCGATGATAGCAATCCTCTTAGAAAGTGCCATGAAGCACAGGTAAATATCTTTTTGATATGTTATCAAAGGGAATCCGTTTTCTTTTTTATTGAGGCTTGGACGTCAGAGTACAGAACGAGTATGAGTGGAACTATAGGTAGTGCGAAAATTGGGTCAATAGAGACATCCCTTGAGGTTCAAGAGAAGCCTACGAAAAGCGTTCACTAAAGCGCTCGCATATAAAAAAAAATGTGCAGCGACGTTGCAATAGCTCAGCTTAGCTTCTACTTGAGAAATTTGTTTTGATTGGCAATATTTCTGAGCAGTTTATCCATTAGTTTGTGTCATTTTCTTTGTTCCCATCTCCATGTTTTCGTCCCTTATGCTCCTTGTTATAACAGACATAGTGTTACAATCAGTGGCGTAGGAAAGTACT
>JAIPMN010020037.1:0-16683 GCA_020650975.1 Apostichopus californicus
AAAACTTTTTATTCTTCATAGTGAACAGTATAGCCCTGGTGAAACCTGAAAAGGCAAAGATGGTGGAGAGTATGTTGTGCAAAATGGCCACCACAGGACAACTACCTGGCAGGGTAATTACACTGTAGATAAAGAATTATATAAGCACTTAAATGGTATGGTATGTATTGAATGATTTGATTGGAAAACCAAGAAAATGTTTCTGCGTTCCTTTTTACATTTTATAAAAAACATTCCTTTTTACATTTTATAAAAACAGTCAAATTTCTTCTAGGTCTAGATAAAGGTCTAGATATAGGTCTAGGTAAGAATGTTTGCAGTTTTCTATTTTCTTCTTATGTTGAATTTCCTCAATACTTCTATTTGTGGAAATATCATTTCCCTCTGTGGATAGAGGAATTAATTATTATAAATATTTTTTTGGATAAAACATAAAACACACATTTAGGCTTAGTTGCCATGATGATATCATTTATTCCGCTTTTGAAAGATGCATTAAAATAATGTCATATAAATGAAGGTAAAAAATTCATATCTTGGCCATGAATATTTGGAGTATGCCCTGTTTAACCATCGGTACTCTCTTTATCACTTTCTAAATAGATTGGTGAGGATCAGCTGAAGGGTTTGCTAGAGAGTGTCTCTCAACAAACCAAGAAAACCACCAAACTTAAGGTAAAGTATCATTTAAGCGATGATTATTACATCAAGAAAAGTATAGTGTCAATGACGTGTGTGTTAACAGTATGAATGGACATCAAGTGAGAAATGTAATAACATTGCAGTGGGCAAGGTATTCAAGACCCTAAACAATAACATGCAGCCTGTAGACCCCTAAACACGTGGGAGCAATGTCTTTATCCAACCCTTGATAAGTTGAACCAATTGAATTAGCTGAATGAAAAACCCAAATGAAATCATGAAAGGTTTGGTTACTTTTTCAGTCACACCATGATGTGAAACTGTGTACTCTTTACTGGGGAATCATTTAATATTAAATTCTTATTAGAGGGATACAAGCATTTATAGGCAAGCAGCCCCACCTTTGTGTAGAGTCTTTACAATAGCTACATGTCTTCCTAATTTTATTGAGATTGAACAGGTGGGTAGATTGCTGGCAGCACTCTAGGAAAATGATTATACTACTTCTGCTCTCTTATGTCAGAAATATTGACTAATCAAGTTTTCTTCTTCATCTTTCTGCAGTACGAGAGACGAAGAGTTCTCGATTCGGACGACGAGGATGACTACTGAATGTTTGCCTCTCCCGCAAACAGCATGACCGCATCGCTGGAACAAATGATAGGCATCACCAGGAACTCCTGGGGCTTGGAACAGAAGTTTTGTCTAAAAGGAAATAAGGGCATCATAGACTTGGGGAGTGTAAACCTCCCCCTTTTAAATTCTGAAGTAATTTTTCGTTGCTGTGTATTTAAGATTCTCTCTGCCCATAGCTCCACACCTTTGTAATGTAGGTATGAGAGCAGAATAATATATGTAGAAAGGGTTTTGAATGGGATGAAGCAAAATAGGAAGGATGTATCAATACAGCCAAATCCTATCACGGTGTAATTCATTTTGGGACTCCTTTTATACATGCACATTGAGATTGCTGCAATTAGCTACGAATTGAAGTTTGCGAGTTAGATTTTTCTATTTGTGAGGATCAGTTGTACTTATGATAACGTCATGCATACTGACTAACTTCACTTTGTTACTATGTTAAGTTATTGGATAGATACGTTCAGAAGCCAGCGGTATGCTTAGTTTTGTTTTGTGTGTGTAGTATTGGATGCACTTGAGGTGATGAAACTGCTACAGTGAATGTAAAGTTTTAAGAACAGTTGTACAGAAGGTTGAGTTAGTGAAATAGGCCAGATGGGAGACAATGAGAGAGGTCATGGATACGGTTGAAGAAGTGGGATAGATATGGCCGAGGTAGTAGGAAACGCTGGGGTGCGTATGATGAAGGAAAGTGGTTGTGGAATATGCCACAGTGAATGTGTGTGTTCATACAGCTGGTCAAACGTCTCCAATCGTATTTTATAGTCTTGTTATCTGCTGATAATCATGACATATTTTCTATGAAAGAGTTGCTGCACCAGAGATTCCAATAAAAACAGCTAGTAAGAAATTATGTCTGAATTGTGGTGGAATAATGATCATAAATGGCAGAATTAAACTGCCATCATGAAGCAGCTGGTTAGTTTTGTGTTGTGACTGTTCCTGATCAAGAGATGGAATTGAACGCAAAATCAGTTAGTCTCTCGAATTAACGTCACAAATTGATGCTTTAAATATCTGGACAAAGCATGTTGAACTTTTTCCAAAGTAAACCTTGAAGCTATGCATGAGATGTATCTAATCTTCCCTACTTTGCATATATAACTGAGACTGTTCATAACTCTTTAAAAATAATTATCATCTAAAACTGTAACATTTTAAGCCAAGAAAGAAATCATTCACACAGTTTGTGCAATTCATTACATCGATTAATGTGAAATGAATCTGTTGGAAACTCAAAAATAGCTAGAGTTTTAAGACCTATTGTGACATCCTCAGTGATAGGAGGATTATGTGTGTCTTTATCGCTGGGCATGGAGAACTGAACAGTTTGTTTTCTTTGAAGTTATGAAATAAATCTTAAAAAATCATAATTTTCTTGTTTTGTTTTAACTACTTTGTACTTGTCATCATATTCTGCATTAACAGCTAATAATTACATTAGAAAAAGAAAGAAAAACAGGCAGAGTATTACAAAACTATGTTCATATCGAATATTCTTTTCTGGAAGTTCAATTCATTTAGTTTTGCAAGGAGCAGTTTGAATAGAATCAATGGTGGTTTCAAACTTAAATCAGATTACCTGTATGACCTGATTGATGGTAATATTTCTGTCTTACAATACCATACAAAACATGTGATACAAAATATTAAAACTTACAACATTCAGTTGTTCAGTGGGTTGAATGAGGAGAACTTTCTTTTAAATGGTGCGGATGTGAAAACTTTTTAAATTAATTTTAAAAATTAATTTTAAATTAATTAAACAAATTACTGAACTAAACAAAAATATTGCACACAAACATAACGTATCATAACTGTACATTACCTTATGAGCTATGCAATCCAAACTGATTCATACCTCCTCAGATTAATCTTTAACAGGGGAGCAATCATATCTGGGAAGGTGGGGGGGGGGACTTTTCCTTTTCACTGGCAAACGTATACAGTACCTATACATATAAACACATCTGGGTACCTAACCGCTAAAATATTTTCAACATTGTTTCTAAAAAATGCAAAATATAGCACCAGTTTGCATCTATAAGAACCTTCCATTTGATCAAAATTGTTCAAATGGGGATGGTAATGCCCTCCCCTAATACCACCTTAGATGACTAAACATCTCAACACCCCCCCCCCCCCAATGCAGTACAAAAGCAGTTGGTCTTTAGTGGTATATTTAAGGATATTGATGTGATTGTGTCATCTTGACAAGTAAAATCGAGCAAAGATGAAAGCATTTTGAATGGTTCATGCTTTTTTTACTTTTAAGAATTAAGGATTATGATTGACAAACATGTGCTGTGTGATGTAAAAATGTTATCGCTTCACCCCTCCTATGATCCCAAGAGGAACTAAAAAGTCTGGTACCAAATCATCACAAACTGTCGATAAGCGCCCATCCCTCTTCCTTTCAAAGTCACTGTTGCCGGTCCGGTATATATGCTAAGGGAACAGCTCCCTCTATCGCTCTCTCACTTTTACATGAAGTTGTAGTAGAAGCGAGTCAGTGGTACAAATGATCTCTTATCTTGCATATCTTGCAGTTTAGTCTCTGTGCTCTTTATCCTCTTTCTCATCATCATCATCATCATAAGAGACTCCGTATTCGTTAACTCTGGTCTTATCCACTGGATAAAGCCTGTAGGTATATGAGACAAACAGGACAATAAAAGTCGTACTTTACTGAAAAAGGAAAACACCAAAGCAAAATTTAAATACAATCATCAACCTAAAAAGCAACGACAAGAAATAACCTTTGTAGATTTAAAGTTGGAAGTGTAAAGTAATGTGATTGCTTTTAGCCAGTTTTAATGTTGCATTTGGTAGGCACTGTCATCAAAATTCCAAAATACTTAAAAATAAGATTGTAAATGTTTTTATTTGTACAACAAGTGAAGGATAATGAAGAAGGAATTAACGATTCCACTCAACTTGGAACATTTCATCAGCAACACAGACAATTTTACTATTAGAATAAATGACATGTAATACAGATATTGGAAATTTTTTTTGTGACCAGATATGTAGTAATCTAAGACATTTTAGCCAAAGGTCATTTCACTATTTCAATAAAAGAAGAAAAAAACTCACCACTTTTGGTAAAGAAATATAAGAAATACAAAGTCATCTCGGAAACAAGCTAGCCGATGAGATGTTGGCATGGTGATTATAAAAGCAAACATGTCATCAATGAAGGTATTGAATGCCTAAAAGAAAGAAGGAAAAATATAAATAAATATGAATATTGAACAATAGCAATGAGAAATTATCATAAAGTAACAGATACGGTTGGCTGACAGATATGTGCAATGTGTTTCTTTATTCATTATACCTATAAAACGAACCCTGTTACAGAATTTTAGTCTAGATATAACATGGTCCAAGTTAATAATAGAATAAAGTTAAGGGATGCAATATGTAGATCTTCCTACATCTACAGAGGAGGGTATTCTTGTCCATTTGATCAGTGGCGGAGCGTCCATACAGTCAGAGGGGGCGGATGCCCCCCTGACGGACTCAAATGGACTGCTGGCGCCCTTTTCAGCTTTTTACCACTTTTTACTTATTCGCGATTATTGACTTTTTTATTGCGCTCTCAAATACCTATTAACATTTGTCACAATTTGTTGGTGTAATTTTCTGACAAAATGGCGATAACACCTATTTATTCTTCGTTTATCTGCAAATTAGTAAGGCCCAGAAAGGGTCATTTCCGGCGATCTAGGGAGTATCTTTACTCAAAAAATTTCTGTACGCTCCGCGCCAACCTTTGGAGGCGCTCCGCTTAGATAGTGTCGAAAGCGCCCCTACAGACCATTCTCGTCCCCCTGACCAATACCCCTAGCTCCGCTACTGCATTTGATGTCGTCAAACAAGTAAAGTATTGTCTTTTTTCTCACCTTGTATGTGAAGGCTCTCCATGGTAGATGGGCAACTGATTTAAGCTGTAAATAAGACAAAGATGGTTTATTGCTATGGAAAGTAAACTTGAAAACAATTTGATTGTAGTGGACAATACTTACTGTAGGGAATATTTTATCTGAAATTCACACCCACCCCCCCTCAAAGCTGCTACCCATGATATGGACACCAAGGTATTCCCTGATGTACTGTACTCAATCATACACACTGTTGTGTTTGTATTTAAATCAAATCATCTAAGTTGGACAACCGAAAAGTCAGACTTGGTGGTCCGAGGGACAACCAAACAAAAATACTACATGTCACAAAATTCTTCATAAACTGCAGAATCTTCCAATATAAAAAACAAAAACTTTGTCAATTTTGGCAAACCGAGAACAAAGGCAATCATTTCATTATAACAAAACGATGATTAAACGACACAGAAAGAATCAAACTGACCTTGTAATTAACAAATAACTGAGGCATCATTAGCAGAAAGCCAAATGCATAGACCCCATTAACGAGACAATGGATTATCCAGGAGTACCAGCTAGAAAAGTAAAATAAAGAAAACAGTTTTTTTCAACAAATGTATAGTAAAAGTTGTGTATCATACAGCGAATATAGGAAAAAACTCATTGGACTGAGTCAAACTTCCATCTTCACTGCTTCTTCTACTGCTAAGATATAATACAAAGAAAATTGAAAACTACAAATTGATTCACCTTATATGGACAAACAGCCAGCACAATTTACATCCATGGGACCAACACATATAAACATGTTATTCATTCTGGTTGTTCTTTAAGCCACTTGTAATAATAATCACTATTTTCTCTGCAATGGACGTTTTGGAATATTTTTTGTCATTTTTTTATCATGTCATTACACTACTATACACATTACATGACTGAAAATTTTGGCCTGATAGTCGATTTCATATCCTTGTCACTTTATGTTCAATTTGACACCTTCTGGCCATCCGTGTCTCTCTTACTCCTGATAATGGGTCCAAGTAGATAGTCTGCAATATCATCATAGCAAATATTTTGCAAAAACTCTTAAAGATTATTATCTATAGTTTTAATTAATCCATACACTTTGGAGACATATTTGTAATATGCTCTCTGTATTATAATTCCATAAATATGCAACTTTTTTGTACAATTTTGCTTCCTTTGCGGTAATTGATTAACATATCATAAAATTTCATCCAATCTGAAAAGGCAAAAATATATCGTTGCCGCGTGAGTAGGAAGTTTAATTGATTGGTTTATGACAGCAGAGGTACCTACATACAGTAATAAACAACAGAGAGACTAATTACCTTTTATATGAAACATAGAGTAGAGAATAGACTGCTCCGGCTATACACAACGGATACAGGATGTACGATAAATATCTCATAGCTTGAGAATCAAACTCATCCGTCGCCTTCTCCGATTCCAGTTTAGAACCGAACGAAATGACGGGCCTCCAACCCGTGAAAGAAATCTCAGTCTTGAATGCCCTCTTCACCTTCCAGATCTGAAAATGAATTATTATACAACGATGAAATATTATGGGATAAATGAAGAATCAAACCATGTTAGTATTAAGAGTAAGAGTTCAACTTTTTTTCTGAGGGCCAAACAAATAAAACTGTTAAACTCAAGCTGCGATTATTAAATTTATGTCATTTTGTTAATTTATGTTAATTTTGTTAATTTATGTAAATTTATGTGATCCAAGTGATCATTTTCAAGACAACAACAAGTTGAACTTACCCTCCAATACTGTATACATATGACCCGTTATTTAAAACTCTTTATGCTACAGTATGGTTAATTGCAAACAATTGAATTGAAATAATGTCTATTCTGCATCTACGCCAGGGGTAGAAAGAAGTACCACTTTTTTTTCTCTTGAGCTGCAGAAATTCTCAGGCAAAATGTTTGTTGTTGTTGTTATTGACATTGATTGTCATCCTTGATTGCTCTGATTAATTTAAGTAAAAATTCAGCAATTCATGGTTAAAATTAACAAAAAATTTAAACATACCTCTATTATCGTTCCGATTCCGCATGGTACCAAAACGAGTAGGCTGGCCTTTTCATCCCAGAGGTAGAGGAAAATAATTATCTGACTCACTGCCCTCCATAATACTGGAATAGAAAGAACATAAATATCGCTTAAAAGTAGTCAATTATTGCTGTTATTAACATGGGTTTAGACTGCAAGCGGCAGATACAAGGCTAATATGCAAATATTGTGTATGACAATTAGATTTAAAAGCGGGGGAGATTTTAGGTAAATTTGTGCTGTAGTACACAGTGAAAGAGGAGATGTCAGCACTCAAATAAGTTTTGCTCTTTGTTCTTATATTAATGAATATGAAAGCAAAGATGTCTCTGGCAAGGAATATATATGATTTATCCAAGTCAGCTGTACATGCCAAGAAAATTTCATGAGAGGGATCCAAGGGCCTTCAGGTCCCCCCCCCCCTCTACCCCCTCACTGTCCATGTAGTATAAAATTTGCACTATGTGCACTGGTGGAATTTGAGAGAAAGGATGCCTAGCAACAAGGTGTAAAACTTAAAACTATTAACAAACACACAGGCAGAGTACCAATGTCGGTTATACCTGTTCTGGTTGAGAGTCCGATCATGTTTTTCCGATTTCTCCAGTAATGAATGTCGTTTTTGAAGGCCAGAAAGTCGAAGAGCATCTGTAAGGAGTAGAAGGTATTTCAAGATGAAGTAACAATCAAATGTTGAAAATGACTCAGAAGGATTCTTATGTAAAATAAAATACAGGAAAAATTGTAGTGGAAGCTCAAGTCATTTGGTCAACGATCGTTTTCTAATGCCGCTCCTACTCTTTGGAACTCACTTCAACTGCACATCAAGTCAGCACCCAACGTTAACATTTTCAAAAACAGACTCAGAACTTATCTATTTTTGACTGCCTTCTATGAGCACTAGCGCCACTGAGCATTGGTTTTCCTCTGGATATTGGCGCTATATAAATTTGCATTTATTATTATTATTATTATATTATATTCATTTTGAAGAAATGAGAGAGTTTGTTTGGCAAGAGATGCAAGCACTCTACTCATCTTCCTTGAGAGAAGTAAACCTTAATAATTATCACTGTCCATAACTTGTGACATTTATCAAGGACAGGGGATGGAGGGGAAAGGGGGAGGGGGTGGAGGAGGTGAAGGAAAGAGGGGAAAGGGAGGTGTGGAAAAGGTGTGAAGGGATCTGACTAAAACTTACATGAAAAAACTCAGCTTGAAAAAAATTAAATTGAAATGAACCATGGGCAAGAAAGAGTAATTACTACAATTTGAATCAACTATAAATGTTTTGGATTGATTGATTAATTGATTGACTGAATGAATGAATGAATGTATCAAGTTGGTTGCATATAAAAGAGGTGAAGATCTAACTTAACTTACATGGAACATAGACACAACGATAGTCAGAGCTAAGAGATACAGATTGATATCTAAGAAAATAGACAGCACTTCATCGGTATCCTTCTCAGTGAATCCTGTAGAAGAACAAAAACAAGAAAGAGAAAGATATAGAAAAAAAGTTGAAGTAGAACCCACTTTTTGATTCACAATTAACAAAATCCTGACAGCATATCAAATTCAGATCTTTGTAAAAAAAATTCTTTTTTTTTACATTTCCTTTTTTTTAATTAATCCTAAACAAAATACTTTTGATACTTTTGGCTAAAACAGTGATGGAACCAGTGACCTCAGGATAAATAAAACCCAAGCTCTACCAACTGACATATTAAGTTCTCAATCTGTGGTGAAAACTAATTCCTACATAATCATTTCATTGCTGTGGGTAGAGGAAGGTGGAAGCTTTGAGATGTCAAGAAAAAAAGATGAAAAAAGTTCAAGTTGATTTAATGTAGACAATCACGGTTAAAATATGTTACAAAGTTTGATCACATCAACGAAATAATGCAGCCAGAAATTATTCTGAGACCTTCTAAATTCGAGCAACTTTTCAGATATGGAGAATATCCAGAGAGATTTCTAAGGAGAGTCCCTTAGCATATTTTCCATTAATTGTTTAATTGTTTACCCAATTGAAGGTACCATCTTTTCAAGGTTACAGCAGTCTACTTACCAAGATTCACCATCAGCTTCATGGACTCTCCTAACGTCGTAAACAACCTCAGTTTACCGACTGATATTGGCTTATATTCAATATGTAATGGTAAAACTGGGGCCGAAGTATTTATTGGCTGCACGAAGAAAAAAAAGGATGAGTATTTTTCAAATAGATGCCATGAAGCAGAGATCAACTGGATTAAGTAATTAATGGCATTTTTGTTAAGACCAAACAAGTGATGAATTATTTTGTAATGTTAAGAATGAGAAAAAATATCCAAGATGGGCTTACGGCTCACTTGACATAACATTACACAATTAATAGTGTAATTTTGTATGATTTTTTCACTAAATAAATCCTCATAATTGTTTAGGAAAACTTACTTTCAAAATTGGAGAGCAAGTAATGCACTACCGCCTACTGAATGCTAACCCTCCCCCCCCCACCAGGACCACCCCCAAGAAATACGAGAAAAAAATACAGATATCCTAGATGACTCACCAATAAATCTTTTCCTCTGTAGATGAGTTCATTCACAAATAGGATTGGTAAATACCGATTCTGGTCGTTAATCCTGAAAATTGAAAAACCGTCCAATGAATTAATGAGAAAGACAATATAAGTAAATGATTGACGGCAAGGTTAAAAAATGACAAAAAAAATTCCAAGGTTATTTTCCAAGATGATGGGCAAGTATCTATAACAGAACTGAAACCACTTCCCTCAGGAATACAAGTTCTGTACTAAATTCGGCTCCATTCTTCAGCACTTCGTTTTCTGGAACTCTATGTTACTAATATGTCAGTCAGAACTCCAAATAACTCGCATGGCATGTCATGGTACCTCTTACTGAGTAACTCCTGGCTCGAAAAGTAGGGATTACGATTATCTACTTATATCTATCTTCCTGGACTCCTCTTCCAAGAGTACCTGGGTCTGCCATCTCTAACGCCTGTTTACATGTTTACATTATTCCAACGATAATAGCTCCCTATTGACGCAATCAACTCCCAATTGGAAGAGTAATCCTGATATGTTGTTGTTTCATTTACAGATTTCCTGATTTCTGTTTCTCATACAGAAATATCTTATAGTAGTTGAAAGAACGTTATGTAAAGACCAAGTCATTAACTCACCTCAGATATGGAAAGATTTCTCTGGGAATCTGTGTTTTATCAAAAACGAAATTATGACTCATCAAACTGAATTCAATCTTTGGTCTCCAATGTGCCTCAGGGGTACTCTCATTCCTTTTACTTTTGGTCTGAAAAGAAAAAAAGAATGCAAAACATAGAACCATCCAATTCTGACGTATTCCACTTATGTAACAATGTTGGATCTACACTGGGAATTGATTTATTCGTAACAGATATCTTTATAGTGAAAGCAATTTTGGTTAAAGCGAAGAAAACTTTCGTATCTCAACTTCAAGAAACAAGCTGCTGCATACAGGATTCATCACAGGCTAGAACAGGATTTGAACCAGTGACTTCAGAAATAAAAGTTCCGGGGTTGGAAACCATTGTTTAATGGTTTTCTATACAGGTTAAACATGGTTAGATTACCATTACTACCCAGGTTAACTTCTATACCTCACTGTCTTCAACCTGATTAATACCTCAATATGTTTGTTTTCTCTTCATTTGGTTAATTTTCTATACAGTTAAATATGGTTAGATTACCATTACTGCTCAGGTAAATTATATATACCTCTCTGCTAATAGTCCTACCTCATTAGTCATTCTCAGCAGGTTTATTTCTTCTTCACGTGGCGGTGCGTACTTGGTAACCGAGGTCTCCTTTAAGGACATTCCTTTACCGCCCCATGGACTTTGCCCGACCTTTGTTACCATCACTGTCATATGCAATGTTCCATTCTCCATTGTCTTTTTCGGCAGTGACACGTTAAAGTCCCTTTGTAGTTAAAAAAAGGTAAAAGGTGAAACTTGTATGTACAGTAACCCAAACAAAAGGATTTGTTTGTACAACTACAATTGTCTTCTGTGATCTATCTTGTAAGTGGATTCTGCATTCTCCCATGAGTCCCATGAAATTCTATGGCATAAAAATCCACAATTTTTGCCATTTACTGAAGAAAAAAAAGTGAGTGCTTAAAAATTTCACTTGCTTAAATCAAGTTCTCAATGGAATTTTCCTAAATTACAACACAGAACAGCTAGTTCACAACCTTTCAGAGAACAGCCTTATAATATTTGCTGAAGATAATGTGCAGTAATACAGATCTTGTGTTAGGATTTTTACCCACGTCATCATGTGTAACCATTCTAGCCAAACTTTTCTTGACTTGTTCTTCTTTTCCATTATACAACAAAAATTGTTAAACCAGGGGGTGATAGTTGCTATAAATATATAGTTTTAGATCATATTACAAATTAAAAAATTATTAAAAAAAAAGTTAGGCTAGTATCCTAACAACTTACCATGTTTTGCCCTCTTGTATACTGATGGTATCCTCTAACAGCAAATCTAAATCCTTTTGTTTTCTCTTTCCCGGTTTTACAGCTGTATAAAGTCTCACCTATCAAAAACAAAAAACAAACAATATCAATAGTAAAAATGACCACTCGCAAATTAAAAATATAACAGTCCCAGCTTCTAACTGCTGGGTAAGTAGTGTGGAGCCAATATTGTACAGTATATTCAGTGACTTGTCTGCAACCATTTACATGTTACGGTTGACTATATGATACTAAGTCACCTCTCATGACCACATAGTCAACCAGGAGTCAACAGTCACCATTTCATCCAGCAGAGTACAATAAGGTAGTTGCTTTCATAACCATAAATTCCACGGTAAAAGTAGACAAGACGTCAGTCACTTTTGAAAGCCGTAGACTGTCCGTGGTATGTATTCTAACGGTGGACTGCAGTAGCCCAGTGACCCATTCATAACCATATACTCCATGGTATGATTGGACCAAGTTTTTGCTATTTCTTGGTGCTGTGAGATAAGTCGTACGTGTTGCTAAAGTGGCCCCAATTTGAACAGCATGGGCTTAGAAGTTTATGGAAAAGACTGATATGTCTATATGTGAAGTAGGCTAGGCTATGTACCTATGCTGTGAATGTGATTTAGATCTAGGCTGTTTTCATGATCAACAAACTCTTCTTAGACTTTATACATCTGTTCTGCCTTACAACAATACAGCACATTACTGAAATCTTGTTTTTGTCTGAATGTTTCCCATATCAACAGCCACATTAGCATTACAAATACAGCAGCATGTTTTACTACAAAGATATGAGTTATTATTCAAGTCTTATGAAACTTGTTGATTCCTCAACAGTGAAGGACATCTTCATGATTTCAGTTTCTTACAATTTGCAATTTGATGAAGCTTGAACTACAGAGTATTAACATATATTAAGTAGCCAGCCCACTGATAATTGTATTCCAAGGACAAATCAGCAACAATGTTGTACAAGGAATGTATACAATACAGCTTTGAAGAACATATTTCATGGTCATATCATAGCCCACTGACAATTGGCTACATTCTGAGATCTGGGCTTTTATCAGATAAACAAGCATTAAACATCACCTGCAATCAATACACTGAGAGATATTGAGATGGCAATATGACCCAACACTCCAACAGTGCTGTGACCGCAACTTTACAACTTAGCTACATGGAGCATAGCAAGAATGTTAACAGTCCTTATAAATTGTTTTTGAAATCATTTTCAAAATTATTTTGTGCTATACATACCATAACTTGTTCCTCCACTGATATTGCAGGGCCAAGACAATTTTTCTTGTCATCACACTGCTTTGGGTTAAACATCTCATACATGGTGAAACCGACTTGAAGGAAATAAGCACAAAAGCAGCCAATCACAACGACGTTAATAACAGAACCAAAAGATGCCATCATGAACTTCTCAGAGAAACTATGAAAACAGAAAGAAAAGAAGGTACTCCAAATGATTGATAAAAATTAAATTAGATTGCAATTGCCATTGATGCTATTGTATTGTCATCTCTCAAATGCTGTGCTTTTGAATGCAAAATCAGAGTGACAAACAACATTTATTTAAAGCTGAGGATTCGGAGCATTCTATCAGATTTCACAACAAAACAAAAATGTAAAAGAAAAAAAAAGTGTGCTTATGATTGAATTCAGCCAAGTAATGTATACACTACAAATTATTTTACTGGTCAATCTTTGCTTACTCATTTGTTTGGCTGATCGTCTGAAACAGCTTATTTCAGTTGCAGTTTATCAATTTTTCTATGTTATTTGATCCCAAAATTTCCTAACAATATATAGCTCATGACAAATTTTCTAATTTGCATTTTACACAAGGAATTTGGGCCAAAAAATGTTGACAACCAACTTGTGAAGTAATCTACAAAGCGAAAAGGAGTGGTGAAGCGCTTAGAGTGTCAACATCACAATCGTTAGATTCCTGGTTCAAATTCTAACCACAGGCACCATATTATCTTGACCTATTCAAAATTGTTGGTGTCGTGTTGTAAGGTGTAATGGGAGTCTTCCATGGATTTGGTTTTTCTCATTTGCTTATTAAAAATTGTTGTTTCTTTTGTTCTTTCAATGGTTTTGAAACAACTATGTTCACCATAGCATTACCACAGTGTTGATCAATGGGTTGGCTCACTTCCCTCAGTTTGTCATGCCAAGGCCATGTCAATTCAATCACAAGCAGTTCTTGGTTTAACTTGTTGTGTGAACATGACTTAGCAGCTATTCCATGAACTTGTTGTTTACATACAAACTTCAGGCTTAACGTACAGTTTTGTAACTTCTGGTAATGTTTAGACCTAGGCCTAGTGCAACTAAAAGTTATGGTAATTGTAAACTGTAATGTATCGGGCCTTGGCATAGCCTAGCCTAGTTCTTGCAAGGCTAGGACTGAACTACTGCCATTGGTTACGTTTTGGCTATCGCCTATCCAGTATCGGATGTCTTCTGTTGGACAACCTGGATGATAGCGACACAACTACCAACTCGGCTTGCAGTAACTTATATATAATGAATATGCTAACCTGTAATGATATCGCAAATAACTGTCAATTGTCCACAACGACCTTCCTTAATTAACAGGAAACAAGTTTCCTGAGGGTAACATCGCATATGAACTTGTACTTTTTAGGCTACGTGATTGCTGTATGAGTCGCCGTCTGATATATTTTGGAGTTAGTTAGCCACCTGGCTTAGTAGGACTATAGGGTCTCTAACCTGGCTCAAACAGGCGATCACAGATTTATCAGACATTCAATTTAGTTTCACCAAGTAGACACTTGAAACTTTAAATTAAATTAAAATTGATAAAATATATTTATATATTTGACGGCTTGCTAAATAGTTATGTCTTGCCTTGAGTTAAATCGATAAAAGTCATTAGGGAATATACAACGAAGTAACTCAACCGAGAGTAGGTTGCATTGCGAAACTGCCGTTAACTTCAACTTTATACTTCTCAGCCACTTGTGAATGCGGTGTCACAAAGCTAAAACAGCGGTTGTCATATTTCCTTCATTCTACATGGGACTTACCCGTTAGGGTAGATAAGGAACATAGTCAAGTTCTCAATAGGACCAATGTAGCTAAAACCTCTAAATGCTCACCCTCTTTAGTTTGAAGCTAATGAAAAACTTTACTTTTTACTGTAAATTTTGCAACATAAGTTGGTGGTCCGTTAAATAGTATGTTTCCATAAGAACAGTAGTGTGGAGAAACAAGAAAGTTGTTGCAGGTACAAAAATTTCAAAGCATGATGAAGTTTCTAAAGGGAAAAACTTATACACAACACAACCAACCGATTAATAAGAACAGCTAACGTTACTGATGTACATGTGATCAATTTGATTATGATGAACAACCATGACAAAGACTTGAACAAGTCTAATTAGTAACAAATAACAGGCATATATTTGTAGTATATACAGTTGGATATGTGTGACAGAAATTGTATTTGCACAGTTGCAATTATTCAATAACTGTAACTAATGAATGTACGCGTACATTCACCGCGTTGACAATTCTCGTTATGTAAACCATGAAAGCATCAACAAAATTATTAAAAGCAGATTATAGGCAAGACTGACATGAATGAAATGTTTACATCCAGCAAATCATGTTAGTGTATTATTTCAGGCAGGTGCTCGCCATGGGTATCAGGATCCTTCATGCAATACAAATAAGATGGTTATGTTTATAATTCTCTGTTAATGGTGATCCCGGTTTTGCGATATACTACCCAACCTTTTCCGATTGATGACACCCGATGGACCCCGAACTGACCCCTTACTACATATGTACATTGATTTATACTCCTTCACATAAAGGTTAAAAAATTACCATTGATAATGACTGAAACAATGCCGAAACAATTACTGCACTTGTAGGTCTCTTTTTTCGATAATGGCATTTCGAGCGGAAGTAAATTACAGTAATTGTGGTTTGTTACTCAAAGGGAGATCCCGTTGGCAGACATTGTAACACTTAACTGAGTACAATTACACCATACGAATTGCTATGAGGATATTGGTTTGAACCATCGATCTAAAGTCAAGATGCAGGAAACCTTCAACAAATTTGTAAATCAATCAACTTCAACTGTACCGGAACATCTCTTTAATTAAAAATTACAAGTCTTACATTGAAAATTCTACGAAAAAATCATCGCACAGGAAAATTGCCAGTTACCTATCATTTCGCTATCTATTCAGTTACAAGAAGACACTAACACTGTTATGAAATTTGTCGTGTCTGAAATATGTTTCATGTGACGTCATTTAACCTGAACTGGTTCTTTTTTCTGTTTTCTTGATCTACCGGAAACTAAACAAAGTAACTGATATATCAAAGATGGATTGATTCTTCACGCCTTCATTAACATTACGAAAGGCGATTTCAACCAACTTCAATATTTGCTATAAGGTCACATACTCGATCAGTTCTGTAAACAACTTTAACTAAACTATCAGAAGCTTGATCCTCTTGGGAAATCATTTCAAGAGAAATGTGAGGATGCAGGCATCGCTTCCATCTCAGAGCTTTAAATTACTTTCATGTATCCAAAAACAAATCGTCAGGAAATCTATCAATAAAGCATTGAATACTCGCAAACGTCTGAAATTGTTCGATTAACTCTTTTGCTGGTAGTTTTTGAAAATATTATAGGTGGTGAAATTGGATCAGAACACCAGTTGTCGGTCGCTTGAATGTTGTGTTTTTCGGTAAAATTCCCCCAGATGTCAATAGCATAGAGTATCATTTGGACGATGCTGAATCCAGGCAGGTAGATTCAAGTTCATACGTTTTGACGAGAAAAACATTTTTGTTTTCTATCGGTTAAAAGTTCAGCATCACACCCCCTTAGTA
>JAIPMN010020038.1:0-17683 GCA_020650975.1 Apostichopus californicus
ATCGTAAGAGAGAAAGCAAACGTTGAGTCTCTGCAGAACCATTTAATTGATTCCAATAGGGGGAACTTATAAGTGACAAGTAATTCGTGTTAATTGAACAAAATTCAAGCTTCAACGTAAAGAATAAAGCATGTACTTTTGATACCATATGTGTGCATGTTGTAGACATCTAAATAACAATATGATTTTATTCTTGTGTGCAAAGTTAATAATGTTTCCGTATTGTTTTCAGTCACAATTTTATTAATCTCGATAAAGGCCCTAGGTTACACCTAGATGTTAAGTAGATAAGTCTTTCTTCATGTATGTCTTATCACTTGTCCAACATGACGTTTGTTAAGATACTTTTATGACTGGCATATCAATTCAGGGACCAAACAGAAGCACCCTTGAAGCACTAATCACCATTGTAAGTTGGTTATATTATTTCCCACTTAATGATATAACAAAATACAGATGAACTAAGGAAACATGTTTGAAATTATCACCGTTTTACATTTCAAGACTTACCTTACTTTAATGTTTACCTTTTCCCTTAGTCTTATATCAACCTTGCTGGATTTGATCTTTCTTAAGTTGTTACGAAACGGACCAAGAAGGAAATACATGAGAATAAACGCAGTATGTGGTATGTATGTACTATGGATAAAATGCACGGAACTAATACAATTGTGTTTGGACTTTGATATCACGAGAACACCCACGCTGAACTGATATGGTTGATATTTTATATCATAAGTAAACATTGCGAAAACTACCATTACTATCATCCCCAGGCGAAGGTAGGAATCGAACCCCGTACATTGTGTCACAGACCAAATTCCGTACCACTCGACCACAGTGTTTCTACTGGTATGTGAATGCGTATAACTGGTTTTGTATAACTGTCAATAAGGGCGTATTACCCAAGTGTTATGATTGTACAGAGTGCACCCATGGTGCTTTGAATCTAACAATTTACACATAATTTCTTTATAGGCAAGCCAAGCCGTAAATAAGAAATGTGAAGCAAGTGGTACGACAGATATATATTAAATTAAAAAAGATCAATACACCAGAAAAAAAACCCGAATATTTCTTTACAACACACAACGAGAGATCCTTCTGCTGTATCATAGCCTATATTCCTCGGGGTCTTTTGATAAAATGAAATCATGTAATTTTAAGGCTACAAATTATATCCGTTTTGTAAAAACATAAATGAATGCAAATTAAGAGAGCGTACAACAGTCAGATACATTGATGGGTCTATATGATAAGTTAATAGAAGAAAAGAAATTCAGGATTGGCAGAAAATTATTCTCAACTCGTTCTTCAAAAGTGAAATAATATAATTATTATTATTACTGAAGTAGCTTGTAGTTAACCATATGCCACGTCGGATAAAAAAAAAGCACACCTTTTTTTTCATATGTGAAGTAACGCCTATATGAATTCTATATTGATATGACGGGACACATGTCTTTATTTCGAGTGGGGCGGCTTCAAAACTAGGACATCTGTGCGTAAAGTAACGGTCTCTTAACGAAGAAAGTAGAAATCTATCCGCATTTTACACTTGATGGAGCTAGCACATTTTATTGTCCGAAATTCGCTGAAACTATTGGATTATGTCGGAATGTCGAAGACTTCAACGGTCTCATATGACATATTTTCGTCTGTTAACGTATCCTCACCCGAAGGGTACTTCACTTATCAAATTGAATATGACTTTGATTTTAACTCGTTTATTAAGAAAAGAACGATGTACTCATATTTTCTGTTTATTACATATTTAAGCATTGATAAAGCGTTACGGAGCACTGTATTCTTACGATGGCTTCAGTAGTTGGAGATCCTGTATTAAAATCATTATTACAAAATTTTAGTTTTTAGTTTCTCTACGTGATTTTGTCACTTTTATATACTCGTGGTTTTATCTAGACTGTTACTTTTTTATAACTCTGTTTTATGTGCTTATTCTTTGTTTTTGTTTTTTTATAGGTTTTGGTCTGTTTTATAGTCTTCTCGTGTTTTAAGATTTTTGTGTTCGTATTTTACATACTGTTTAATTTTCGTTTATGTGTTTTCTAGACTTTTTATTCCTTTGATTTCTCTGTCTTTTTGTTTCTATTTGTTTTAGGTTTTGTAAAGCGCCTAGAGGCCCTTTGGTATTTGGCGCTATATTAAGAACTTATTTATTATTATTATTATTATTATTTCATTAAGTTTTTTTTGTTCTTCCATCGCATTTATTTCATTTTTTTATACAATAATGTTGCACATGAATTTATTTTGCTTTCAAAACAGAGATACTATTCTTTTCGAAAAATGAGGTGGGTAGGGGTGGGGCGAAATAGCCTAATACTCTGGATCCCCATTATTCAAGCTTTTTCCATGGTGACCCCAATTTTCACCTTCTTTATCTTGGCGACCATCTAGTGGCAGATGTTGTGACCCTTGAGGAGGGGGGGGGGAGGGGTTCACGAGGAGGATGCTTCGCCTTTTGCGATTTTTTCATTCGATTAAACGTGTAGTTGCAAAATGGTGTTATGTTTATCTTTCATCTTTAAGATATGTATTCTTTATTTGCCAAATATTTCGTCATTTTTTTCCTCCCAGTTGTTTTGGCGACCCTCCAAAATATTTTGGTCGCCACTCCCAGTTTGAATAGTAGCGGGCTGGATATACCATGTACTGTATCATCAACGCATCATGGGTATCAATTTGTCTATTGGTTAAAACAGACGCTATGCAACTAACGCAATAATTTAACAGTGTAATTGATATAAGTTATTACACAAGTTTAATTAAGAAAAAGATACATCCAGTTACATGAAACGTATAGCCATTGTTATATTGGTGGCGGACGTTATTAACTCTCTATTCATTGTCTATAAGTATATCCACTGCCTAATCGCTGGAGAGGATCTATGTAGCGCCGTAATAATTGCATGACAGATCTGGCAGATACATTCATCTAATGAAACCCATCAATTCTAGACAAGCAGACACATTACAACAGCTGACATACCGTACTTGTTACAACATAACGCGTGCACTGATTATAACCAACACACTTTATACACGGAATCGTAACAAAGAACGTACTAATTACGTCAAAAAACAGTCGTTATGACCAATGCGCAAAGGCATAACACATATTACAACAACTAGGAACTTGCTACAGCAAACAGTACTGATTAAAGTGTGTGAAGACTCGCGCAAAAAGAAACGTCTCATGCCGGTATTCTGACCTAGTTTCGAATGAGGTGTAACAGAAGTGTTAGACACCACCATCGATCCAGAAAATACACACACAGCTAGCTACCGTCGGTAATTAGACACTATAGTGCACAGTTAGTACATGCAGCTACGGTCAATACCCACAACACAGTGTATATAGCAGCGATGGACATCTCAGGTCTAGATAAATGATAACAAGGTATCACGTTTCATTACTGTCTGCATTTTGTAGCGACACGAACAAAACGTCACTTGCAAGCAACGGAAAGTTAACTTTTTCAGATGGCCGCACGCGGTTTGGGGCGAGTCTTCAATGCCTTTAAAACCAAGCATTTATTACAGCCAAACGCACACAGTACAAAGCACCGCACTTATTACAGAATATATGCAGTCGTAACGACCGATGTGCTAATTCAAACCACGCATCGCAGTAACTTACGCAAATTGCTGCAGTAGACGCACTGATTAAAAGCAACGCACTTACTATATACAGCAAATACATGCATTCATCACAACTCATTTGCAAAAACAACAGTGATTAGACGGACAAAACAATACTAAAAGCCAAGCGAAGCGAAAGCGATGAAACAATGTCTTTTAAATGAGAAATAATAAAGGAACATGCTTTTCACACTTGGTTAATTCCAAATTTAGAATATTGAAACGTTTTAGCTAATTCAAACAATATTTAATTCATAACATAGTTAATTTACATATTCATATATAACTTAAACGTTTGACAGAACCTCCCTATTTTAGTTTCAATGACTTCGGGCTTGGGTTGTATTAATAACCCTCTTCGTACTTCCCAATTAACATGCAGTTACTAAAAATAAAGGAAATAAATTACGTTTTTCTTTTTCCAATTTACAATTCAGACATTTTGAGGCCGTAAGGGATTTCGTAGATATTAGTCGCCACGTAACAGCTGTTTAATTTACTCCAAAAGTGGGTCTGTTTTGCTAAAAGTCACTCGACCATTATTTTGTCTTGAAAACAAAATCAAAACATATTTTGATGGCAGAAGTTTGCTTGTCACATTAACTGACAACTTCATTGATTGCAATTGATATTGAAAAAAAATGTACACATCTTTTCATCAAAACTTGAAGCTTATGTTCTTCAAAAAATTCTAAGCGTTTGACATCGATTACATCATTTTCAAGGAGAGTTCAAGAATAAACTAAAACAGAGGCAGAGTTAAGCATTCTAAGAATATCTAATACTTTGATGCATTTCGCTCAATAACAAGTTTTTTTCTGGTGCATTTCTTGATGTAGACCCTAAACTTAGAAAAGTTAATTTGAAAGCCCAAATATTTTATTGTTTCTATTTAATATTTCACTTGTGGGTGTTTTCTACATAAAAAGAGAAATCGTCAAAGGAGAAAAGACAAGAAAGAAAAACGTGATGCATTCTGGCTATGAATATTCATTACGTTGACATATTTACATACGCAGGCTTTTTACAGTATACTAACAGTTTTCATTCTGTCTTTGAGAATATTTTCTGTAATATAGTAGACAAAATTTCAAGTTCTGACCATTGAAGAATTCACACGATGAGTAAAGTTCTTAATATCATGTGAACCTGTTTACAAAGTTGTCATACTTATTTTGCTCAGACTTGAAGTACTCAAGTCCGTACTCGTGCTCGAGTACATTTCCCTGTACTCGTAATAATAATAATAATAATAATAATAATAATTATAATTATAATAATAACAACAACAACAATAACAACAACAATAATAATAACAATAATAATAATAGTAATAATGATAAAGATATACTAATTAAGAAATGATAATAATAGTAATAATAGTAGTAGTAATAATTATAATAATAATAATGATAATAATAACAACAACCACCACCACCACCATCATCATGATCATGATCATCATGATCATGATCAATCATCATCATCATGATCATGATCATCATCATGATCATCATCATGATCATCATCATCATGATCATCATCATCATCATCATCATCATCATCATCATCATCATCATCATCACCATCATCATCATCATCATCATCATCATCATCATCATCATCACCATCATCCATAACGATAGCGATAATGATATTAATAATAATAAGAAGAACAAGAACATAATCATGCCAAATCTACATTCATTGTCACACTGATTTTTAATAGACGGATTCTGGAGTTCAAATTTATTGCCGAACGGAGATTACACCCAGACTCGGATAAGTATGATGGAGCAAGTCCATACTTACATCTGAAAGTTAAAAGTAGTACTTTATTCTGAATTCTCTGACTAATAAGAAAGCCAATGCAAGCTCTTAAGCTGATCAGAATTTGAACCAAATTTACTACACCTAGTCACAATTCTTGGAAGCGACTTCCTGAACACGTTTCTAATGGTTTTAAAACAGAACCTGGCAAACGTATTCACAGGAAATTACAGGAATCAATACGGGATGAAATAAGATCATGCAATCATCTTTCAGTATCAGACCGTGACAAGAATTTACGAATGCCACTGATTAATATACCCATAAGCAGTTTTACAATTATTACCAATTTGCTTCTTCAGTCATATTCAACCGTGGAACAAGTTTAACACACAAGTTCATAGCGATACGAATAACAGGTGTAGGAACATCACCGACTAACACATAATTTACAGATGAGTTACAAATATTCATGTTTTTGGCTAGACAGACAGATAAATTCAGTTTTTGCATCGTTTAACATAAGAGAGCTACATGCCACCCACCCACGAACGTCCTCAGTACACTTTTAAATTATGTTTTTAGCACAACTTGAATTTAAAAACGACAGGTGTCATCGGCATACAGATGATATTTTACACCGTGCCTAGCCGTTAAATCACCAAAAGGGGACTAATATCAGCGCCTTGAGGAACGCTTGTTTCCCCGGGGGGGGGGGGGGTTGGCACATGTTTTACATTACAAATTTTAACACGCTGATTACGGTTACTCAGGTACGACTGAACCCAAATCAGTAGGGCCTACATTGCCATCTAGACCAAAACATTTTCGTAGTCTTTCTGACTGAATTTTTAATTCACCTTATCGAATTCAGCTGAAAGGTCAAGAAAGAAGTAGCTATGCAAAGTCATTTTTGCACTCTCAGTACGATGTATACCTCAACGGTATGCGGACTGCAAACGCTCGTACAATGAATGATTGAACAGATGTTCTTTGACTCTCATCGTTATTTTACTTTCTCAAAAACAAAAGTAGTCTTACTGGGAGAAGTGAATTTCATGTACTCATACATGTACATGGCTATATGTACGGCTATGTACTCGGGACTAGTTATTTATGTACTCGTCATATTTTAAGTCAAACACCCAATCTTATTTTCCTATATTGTAAGTATTTGTCTGTGCAGCACCGTTCATCTATATAATCAATTGCTTCATAAGTCTGCTGTCTAGTTACCAAACTAAGTACTTAACTAAACTTTTGTGACTTTTAGTCACAAATATATAATCGACTTGTATATGTAAGAGACGGCTGAGTTAGATAACCGATGATCTGTAAGATTACTGAGAAGATTCTATAGAGAGTATTTTGTCCAGAAAAGCAAATTGAAAGTCGGGTCGGCTATGAAAGAAAACTCAATGTCTTGTATGATTTTTGGTTTATAGGTTTGTTATTATAAAGGTACTTATGCAAACATTGATTAGGGTTACTATGGGTAATGTAAGTTCTGTCCGAATTTTAAAGACCCTGATTGGTTTTACTGCTGGCGCGACGGTCGGTGAATGGAGAAAAAAGTGTGGTTCTTACGAAACTTCTTGCTATAACATGAAAATTATTCGCAAATTTTGGATAACTTCATAAATCAGCTGATTGTTGTTTTCGCTTTTAGTTAACAACTTCTGGCCGGCAGATTGATGAGTACAAAAATATCCTATTTTCTACATTAGTGTCGTAACACGGGCCCGTATGTCTCATGCCTCAGGATAGTCCATCATATTTCAAAACAATTATCAATACAAAAAAACAAACAAAACAAAAACACATTCGTAGTAGACTTCACTACAACCAGCATGATTTGCATGTGAACCTCTTGACGCAGATAGCTAAATCCAATAGAGATTTATCAGTCTTCAAAAGATGTTGTATTACGCTTGTAATAAGCCTAATCATCTTTTTTATTTCATAATCATATTTTGTTTACGTCAATAACAACTTCATTCAAGTGTTGTATATATGCAAATGAAGCTGGGTCTATAGTTGCACCTGCTATGAAGTTGCTGCTTCAAAATATGCTACTGTCAAGCTAATCATATAAAGGGTTTCTTCGAGTTCATTGTACTTTCGAATATTGCTGGAATTTAAAAGTGTGTTGAGTTACATGTAAAAGCGTGATAAGTCAAAAGTGAGGGCTCTCTTTCACAACAACAACAAAATAAATTCCACGGAATGGTTAGTTGTCCTCGGATATCTACATGAAAATTGAAGGCTTCGTTAAACTTGCATTATATAAGCTAAATGTTCAACAAGATACATGCAGTACCGTTTAATGCAATATATGTCAGCATCTATAGAAATGCTACGCTTTTCTTGCAAAGATAATATTCTGATTGCGTATAGTGAAGGCATAGACTTTTACGTCTTTTGTGTGCCTCTTCTAATGCCTCTTACGTTACAGGTTGTATTACTGAAGTTAGACAATTCAAAATGGAACGTGAAACAATTAAACATTCTTTTCCTTAGTGATACGACGTATTCAAAATTAGTGTACCTGGATAAAACCCTGTATTTGAAATTCTGTTTGCACCGATCTTGAAGTCACCAATTACGTTCTAGCGTAGGTCTTTTATACATTTAGATCTAATCGAAAGAAAGTAATAATCTTTCCTGCTTTACGATGTAATAAAAAGCATTGAACCCATTTGTACTTTGAAGTGTTCTTATCAATTGTGCTATAATGTAAGGATGATTAGATGAAGAACTGATTTTGGCTAAGCAGTCGAATTCATTGCATTAAATACATATTGTCCAACCTTCAATCTAAAGTTCAACGGGTTAAACTGTAATTAGTCACATTGTTCAGAGGGTAAATCGGAATTATGGCAAGCTGGAATCTGGGGTTCGAGTCCACTTGAAGAGACTGTCTGTTTCACTAGGGGATATCCCTCTCTGAAGTCTTTATATATTACTTCAAACATATATTTTACGAGCTGACGTGGTGTGGTGGCCGGGCGTGTAAGGGGCCGATGAAAGACTCTTGCTCTGCCGGTTATTTACATCGTGCTAAGGTTCGAGACACACTGGACTACATAACACATTGGTGGTGGTATGGCACTTCTTATGGACAAGGATCCCGTGTCCATGTCTCCCAGGGTGTCGCGAAAGAACCCGGGAGGATGCAAAGAGGGTCGGTCAAAACTCGACCAGAAGCGTCCTAAGAGGCGTGCGCGAATCCTTGCTTATGGTCAGAGAGTCTGCGCTCTGCGACCGGCATATGTAAAGCCACCGTCCACGTGGCCTGATGAGGCGCTTTGCTCCTTATTTGGAATGTACGATTGCTTTTAAGATTCATACTAGTATTTTCTATAAAAAAAAAAGCGTAAGTTTCAAATTAGCGCCACCTTTTCTCATAAACTTTAGTTTTCTCTCATTGTTTGGCTTTTACATGTCAGTTAATACACTATAGTCAATTGAAGGATTCGCGGGGGTTGCAGAAACTCGATTAAAACAGTTTTTCGACATTTAATGGATTTATATAAATCGTAAAGTCACCGACTTTCCCAAACCAATGAGTATTAATTTCATATGGTATAATGTACTAACTCTGAAAGACGAGAAAGAATAATTAATTCTGCTGCATCATTATTGTTAATTCGATTCATCTATTGAATCCACGACATATATTTAATTTAGAATAAAGAGAAATTTATATGAATTATGGTTATGATTTGTCCTCCATCAAATTATTTAATCACTATTTGAAAGCATTGTTAGGTAGGCAAGGAGATTCATATACATGAAAATCACTTCGGAATGAACTTTTGACTGAAAGTAAAACTCGTCTCATTCTAAGTCCTATTCCTGTAGCAATATAATATTTTAAAGGTATTGAAGACTCGCCCCAAACAGCATGCCGCCATCTTTAAAAAGTTAACTTTCCGTTGCTTGCAAGTGAAGTTTTTCTCTTGTCGCTACAAAATGCAGACAGTAATGAAACGTGATACCTTGTTATCTTTAGCTGGACCTGAGATGTCCATCGCTGTATCGTTTGTACACACAGGTGCTGTGGGTATTGACCGCAGCTGTATGTACTGACTGTACACCAGTGTCTAATTACTGACGGTAGCAAACTGTGTGTGTATTTTCTGGGATCGATGGTGGTGTCTAACACTTCTGTTACACCTCATTCGAAACTAGGTCAGATTACCGGCATTAGACGTTTCTTTTTGCGCGAGTCTTCACACCCTTTAAATGCTCCCCTTTTCAAAGCTATGAGCGTCTCAAGAACGTTCGTTGTCATTGACATCGTTACAAATCTTGCTTATCAAATGCTCTCTCTGTCTCGATCATTCCAATAAATTTACTGTATTTTCGTCCATCTTTTCTGTATACGTCTGTTAAACCTTTTTTACTGTCACAGACATCTGGTTTGTTCATTCGAGGGTTTTTCGACTCAAAGGACTTAAATTGAGATAAACAATGAAGATATACCAGTACTGATGATACCAGTAGTGATGATTTTTGGATTATTTAAATTATTTTCGCACTTGACCAAAATGGTGATTACTACGTGACTACTGTTACTATAGCACTACTCGTTCAATTTCATGATATGAGCTTGTTCAGGTATTTACGGCAAGAATGATTTTGCTATGATAATATTCCAGAAATGTGGATAATTATTTAATTCTCATTCTTTTAACCTTTAATGTACTTGTCCAAATCCCATTTCTTCCCTTACTCATTGCAATGTACTAAACACTACAATTGGGCGACAAAGGTGATATCAAATATGGCCACTTTAAATGTTTCTTGCGAATGAAAAGATTAATAATTTACTTAAAATTAAATTGAAACTGGCACTATAGATCATGTGGAAAAGAAAATCGTCAAAAAATGTAATAAAATTGTGTAAAAACTAATGAAGTACTTTAATACATGCTGTTTTGACAAAAACAACAAATTGAAAACAATGCGATATTTCATGTAAATTATACATAATTTGGTCATCTAAACGGCGAAGAACATAACTTAAGAATATTTCACAGAGTACAATTGGTTACTGTTTACGACATATATTTATTTGACTGGTAAGGATACATCTGCTCAACATTATGTACCACGATAAGGTGCCACTCTTGGATTTTATGTGAAGCTTCAATTTTGTGCCCCGATCCTCTCCTACTTTACACAAATTCTGGCAAGGAAACCCAGTTTATTTTAGAACCAAGTAGAAAGCCAACCAGAGAAAGGAAGGTTATTTCTCAACTTTGGTAAATCCATTTCCTAAAGTGGTTACTGAAAGAAATGTTACATTAATATTTAGGACATTGCATTAGTGTCATTTGCAAAACCAATTATATTGAAAGGCATGAGCATGTTAACCTGATGGAATGTGCTTAGCCAGCCAGGCAAATCAAAGTAAAGTTATATGAACACTCGAGACTAATCATACTACAGAAGTGATTAGTTTCTTGGCGTATTTATGTATATATTTATATTTAGAACAAGCACATAACAGAGCACTTGACCTTTGTTTTTTGGTATACTTCAGCTGTAAGAAAGTTTGACTTGCGATAAGTCGTTTGTAAGTTGAAAGTTTATCAACTACAGACAGAACTATATTACCCGTTGCCAATCATACAGGGCGGACATGGGGTGGAGATGGGACAGAGGGCGGACCATGCCTCTCTTCTGTAAGGTTTTTTTAACACTGAAATGTAACTGAAAACATCATTTTTGCTCAAAATATCCTACATGGTGATAAATGTTTCTTTCCATTTTTGGTGACACGTCTGCCACCGGAATATTTTTTTAATGCAATTTTGGTAATGTTATTACTCCATAGATTAAAACTCTACAAGAATTAATATTATTAAAGAGTATCTTTACGCAATCAGTACCACGTGATGCATTAGTATTAATCTATTACTATGTGGCGCTGGATGTAATTGCATTCCTGTATGTCTTTAACTTACTGTACCATTTAGTCAAAGGAATATACGAGGCTATAACATATTCGGTGCTGGGGTCGAGTGGATAAAGGCGGTAGCATTTGAAGCAATGAGGCTTAGCAATCGGGAGGTTCGGGTTCGATCCCCGGCCGGGTCATATAGTAAGGTGGGTTTTTCGTCCAAGAGCAATCTACGTTCTTCCCATCTGAAATGATTTTCTAAAATTGAAAAGATTCCAACTTTGAGCTAAAATATTGAATTGGAAGCCACCCGACGTGTAAGTTGTAATCCATAAACCCTTTCGGGCTTCTCCCACATTCATGGTCGCTTAAGCATCGTAAAAATAACTGTCTGATTATTATTATTATAATTATTATTATTATTTAATCAAAGGAAAATAGGGCGGCTATAACGTTTTCGGGTTCTAGAGGCGTGTTTAACGACGATCACATCTTCAACAGGAGTTGCATGCAACCTTCTTTAAATGTGGAAGGGAAAACAACCCAAAATATTCCATTTCTAATTATATTGTACGCAAAAAAAGAAGAAGAGAAAATCATATTGATAATTATCCGGCTGGATAACATATTAATTCCAGACATAGTGTCTCCACAGTTTTTGTTTTGTTTCACGATATTACTACAATAGAAAGAAATATTTGCACGCTCTGATAAATTTCGTTACCAAATAATGGCATTACGTATAATGATATTTACTTCATTCGTGGGCGTGTATATATTGATGTTAAAGAAGTCTGCTTAAGATGTTTCATGATAGCGGCTGATTACAGTGTTCAGTTCTAACATTGGCTAGTACTCGTTCACTTTACTTCACACACTTCCTTATTCCAGGTCAGCCAGAAAAGTCGAAAATTATAATTTAATATTATATTATATAATAATATATTTACTCACATCTTTTTTATACAATGTGATAACATATAAAAAAATCACTGGGTGTTGCCAGAGTATACATTAATCTTAAGTTACTACGTTTCTCTTATGTAACAGTTAGTTATAAATGGAAGTTATCTGCACCAGAGATTAAATTCATGCATGCTGCTTTAAATTGCCGTTGATTATATATTTTGCTCATATACTTTTTTATTCAGTTAAAGACCGTCTTAACCTTTCGAATTTTGTTTAGTTTGGTAAAAATCACAGTAAATGACACGCCTTTGTATAAAATACATTACAATAACATTGCTTCATCGTTAAGAAATTGATGAATTCAATTTTACAAGCCGCCCCCCTCATATTTTTTTCTTATCTGATTTTTTCCCCATGTGTATTTGTCACGTATGTCACGGTGTTTATTTTAGCCATTCTTTGTTTAGTGAGCTATATACCCTTGCACAGTAGCGGAAATTAAAGTTGGATAAAATAACAACCGAAATGTGATTAAATTTTAAACAACCAGCAAATCTGGTGAACTTTGAAACACAATTTTTTTTTCCTTCTTTTTATTCCCACCGTTATCAGGGGCGGATACAGGATTTTCGTTTAGGGGGGGCGCTGAGTTGTGATCATTACTATCTAAGCGGAGCGCCACCTTAAGTTGGCGCGGAGCGTACAACGAAATTTTTGGCTTTGAAAACCCTCCAGATGGCCGGAAACGGCACTTGCCGAGTGATATCGGCCACATTCACACAGCCTCGAATAATGAATCTCATGCCTGAAAATTAGATAACAGATAAAAAAAATTAATCTATACAAAAAGGTGCCTCCACGCTTAAAATTAACTCTTCCCGAAATGAAAGCCCAGATTCCCCGAAATGGGTTTGAATCTCCTGGAATTACCGTTTATTCTCCCAAATCTAAGAGTATCAAGAAATCTTACTGGGAGGTAATTTCATTTCCCGAAATTTCTCGAATTAGCAGTTTGGGCACCCGGCCTGATTTCCCGCATCCCGGTTAATCTCAGAACGAGTGGAAACACTGCCAGGAAGCTCGAAGCACGTCGTGATCTACTCCGATCCTTGGCGTGTTCACGACTGAGCGGTCACTGAACGGATCATATCGGATATTGTTCGCGCCGCGATCCCGCGGGCCGCGACACATCCAGAGCTCGTTACTGATCTAAGGTTAGCCCACACCACACGTTTGATACTTTGCTTGAAATCAGTGGCAGACCATCACAGTAATACTGTGACAACTGGGCTCAAAGTCCCAAGCGGAGCCGGCTTGTTTGTTTTTCTTGAAAAAAAAACCTTTGCCAGATTTTTTTAGGGGGGGCGCGCGCCGGGCGCGCCCCCCCCTGAATCCGCGCCTGGTTATAGAAATGAGAATAGTAGTGTGATATTAGTAAAAGATTAGGAGATAAGGAGAGTGGTGATAATGAGCTGAACTTACAGGCGTCTTCGTTTCATTCAATGAAAGGGATATGTTATATACTCAAGTGACTATAGACATGAATCTCGGGAGTCATATGTGAGATTAACGGATAAAAGGAATTTGTCGCATTTGCATTACAATATATACCGTAGTGTGTAGAAGATTGATAGTACACGGTGTATAACATGTGAGGTATGGAATCGGTAGAGTGTATGGTGTAGGGTATATATGGTGAAGATTATATATGGTGTAGGTTATATATGGTGTAGGTTATATGGTGTGAGGTATGGTGTAGGTTATATACGGTATGTTGTATCGTGTAGGTTATACATGGTTAGGGTATGGTGTAGGTTATATATGGTGTAGGGCATGGTGTAGGTTATATATGGTGTAGGTTACATATGGTGTATGTTATATATGGTGTGAGGTATGGTGTAGGTTATATATGGTCGGTTGTATGGTGTAGGTTATACATGGTTAGGGTATGGTGTAGGTTATATATGGTGTAGGCCTGGTGTAGGTTATGTATGGTGTAGGTTATATATGGTGAAGGGTATTGTGTAGGTTACATATGGTGTAGGTTATATATCGTGTGATGTATGGTGTAGGTTATACATGGTTAGGGCATGGTGCAGGTTATAAAGGGTGTAGGGCATGGTGTAGGTTATATATGGTGGTTGGCATGTGCAGGTTATATAGGGTATATAGCATGGTGAGGGTTATATATGGTGTAGGTTATATATGGCGAAGGGTATTATGTAGGTTATATAGCCTATGGTGTATGTTATATATGGTGAGGGTATTGTGTAGGTTATATATGGTGTAGGTTATATACGGTGTACAGTATGGTGTAGGGTATGGGATATGGTTTAGGCAAAAAAAGAGGGTGTGAACATCTGATTTGATGTTAATAGCAAAAAGGTGCAAAAGCTCACACGATAATAACGATAATATTACAATATAATTCAACTTAAAGGATATCATCCTCTCACTTTCTTTAATTAAACATTCCTGTTACTATTACAGTTTGAAATTAGTATGTAATATGCTACGACGGTTTGTTCATTGCAATGTACGCTGGATGGGAATATAAATTCAACGGAAATTGACACATGAGTAAGAATCGAAATTCTTGCTTTAAGGCAATTCAAATAACAATAATAATAATAATAATAATAAAATAATAAGCTAAAAGAAAAATGTTGATCTATAATGCGTTCGCGACATAATTATAATAATACAAAAATGATTTATACATGATATCCGTTGCTTCTAGATGTCAATACACTTTTTAAAGTGGAATGGATTTATATACAAATGTTAAAAAGTAATTTGAAATCAAATATGCACTGAGTCGTATTGAAATTCTTGCTTTAAGGCAATTTAAACAACTCGTCTAAATTATTTTTAATATTAATGCGAAAATTGTTGTAAAGTAAGTAATCATCGCAGATTTAACTTCTTGTAACTCAATTGTTTTTATACTTGGAAATGTCTTTCCCTTTTCTTTCAATTTTCTTAGAATGTTTCGTGTTTTTACATTTTTGATATATTTTTGTTCCGGCTGTCTCACGCTCTTTGTAATATATAAAAAGAAAAAACTTCAAAAACAAAAATATATAATTAATCTTGACGCCATGTCGTCTCCGTTTCTTCAAGTCATAAAAACGAAAGGAATGAAATTTGAAAGGAAAATTGTTGGAAATTCGTGATTTTTAGTTCATTTTGTGCCCAGAGGACAAATAGTGCATACAAAAACTAATAGAAAGCCATTGGGATAAATGCAGAAACAAAAGCTATTTAATTTTTTAATTGAAATGATTTTACACTTTAAAACCAAAATTGTCTCCTTTGAAGGTGTAAAAATTATACTCTAAAATTCAGGTAGTTTGCAGGACTTTAATTTTGCTAAGGTATTCATTAAAAAATGTTTGCTGTTTTTTGTTTTGTTCCTATTTTAATAACTAAATAATCCATTTTTCGACGAAAACTATAGCGTTCGGGAGGAGCAGTTCTTACACTATACGAATCTGATTGGATTTGCATTTGCATTCAGAAACCGTAAATAGGTTGTTCTAAATAGCCGTTCGTGTTTAATATTCACTGAAAACAATAGACCATTGTTCTTAGTAGTGAACCGAATTTAATGTTCAGTGGTAACAATAAACCATGCTAACGAATACATTAATGTGGAAAAATTTACATTGCAAAAAAACGTGATGAACCTCATAAATATCAGGCTTACCCGGGCTCAAGGATAACGGTTAGGAATTTATTCTTCTCGGTCTAAAGTTTCATCATCTCACCTAACAGGACGTACCGTATTGTATCTAAAAAAAACTTCACCGAGTTTGAAAAGGAATACAAATTTGATTGATTGATTGAATTGATCGATCAACGGTTGGATGGATTGACTGAGTCAGAACATGATTTATTGATTGATCGATAGTATTAGTTTTATTAAATTTATATAGTTTTTTTCTTCTCGAAATTGTTGCCAGTCCATTGAGTATAGTCCAACAAGGACTAGGCTTTTACCTAAGTGTACCCCATTCCTCTTCTCTTGGGGCAACACCGATTCCCTTGCCCCCTCATCTTACTTGTTACCCCTTCTACACCCCTGAATGTCAATGCCTAGTCACGGTAAGGTACTCTCTGAAATGAATATTCCTGGAAAGATTAAACCGTTAAGCTTAATCGATAATTTAAAGCGGTATTGTATATCACTTTAAATCGCGATTTAAAGAGCAAATAAATCATATTGTTTTATTGCTTGTATGAATTATAAAGCTTCGTTGGACTTCATGGATGAATAATCTAAAAGCCAACGTTTTCACAAAAACTACAAAAACGAAAGGAATAATAATTATTATAAAATAAATGTTAATAAAATCCGAATCAAATTTAACAAACAGAAAGCTATTGATCATGCAAATAATAACACAATTATTTTTTTTAATTTAACAAGTTTTGTGTATCTGTGTTATTGATATTATAACTCTATTTTCGTTGTAATTATTTGTATTTTATTTTTTGTATTTATTTGTTCTCCCTTTTTTGTTGTTATGCATGCTGTTTAATTTGTTTCATCTTTTGGCAATTGGTATGAAATCATACTGATCTCGATTTAAATGAAAATGAGTCATATAGGTATCATATGGGTATCATATATGTATCATAAGGGTATCACATAGGCAAGGGCGTAGGAACCGGGGGGGGGGAGCACCAAATTGCATCTAAGTCCAGGTGAAAATGCAAAATTATTTACAAAATGGAGTGGGTGTTGAAGTGTGCTATATTGCACCAAATTGCATCTGAGGCCACCTGGAAATGAAAACAATTTCCAAAGGGGAGGGGGGACACCCCTAAGACCCCTCCCCCAGGCCGGCCATCAGTCTTCAGCCCCTCCACTCAAAAGTACCTTCCTACGCCACTGCACATAGGTATCATATAGGTATCACATATAGGTATCATATAGGTATCATATATGTATCCTTAATTATTAAATTACGTTTAATTCCATATGAGCTAAGGGAACCCCTTATAAAGTTATTTGAGATCTTTGAATGTGTTTATTATCGTTTTAAATCATTTTAAGAATAAACAAGTGATCTAGAGTGCTGCTAATTCAGTGTCCCACAAATTTAATGAATTGCTTTGTTCATTTGTAGAGCGTGTCCATCTTCAACCTTCCTGGTACGATCTTGGATGATTTACGTAACAGGTTTCCCAACAACTATAGTCCTTCTGTAACCGTTCATTTACAGTACTACTCGAATATAGAATATGCTCTGCCGTTTCGACCAAATTTAAAAACAGATTTGACACAAATCAAACTTGATAAAAAAGGAAATATTATGGCTTCAGATTATTAGGTTCTTATCTCAATCAACTGGACTTTCCAGACCTCAGTTAGGGGTGGTCGCTGTGTAACCATTCCTCTGCCGAAGGGTGCCATATATA
>JAIPMN010020040.1:0-12575 GCA_020650975.1 Apostichopus californicus
AAAGAATTGTACACATCCACTAGAGAGCTTAATTTTAGATATACTCATAGAAAATGGCATTAAATGATAACTGGCATGATCATATATGGTTGAAGTGCATACATTACCTAATCCAAAACAACAAAAAAGATGAAATTTCATATTATATCATTTATAGCAACATTTCTGTTCAAAATTATAAGACAAATTTAATAGGTTTGGTGACAATGTATCAATAGATCCATCACAACTCAATGTTTAAAGGAGACACAAACCCAACCATCATCTTTAAGTGAGAAGACAGAATTATTTGTCATGAACAACTCTCCCCGAACAGTTTAGAAAAATCTTGGTCCATTTAGGGAGATCTCCTGGTTGATAAGTTGTTTGGGAACTGTCAGGTTGCAAATCATGTGATGTCATAGTGCCACTAGGCTATAAAACCTTTTAAATTTCTTTTTTTTCATATTTTCAAGGTGGAATGTTAACAGTGTTGATTTTGAAACCAATGAATGCCATCATTACATTTTTGTAAAATGGCAACTTCAATATTTTAGTTTCAGAATTTGCAAAACCAATCTCCATTGACGAAATTAACATTGTATATGATAGAGAAAACATAACAAAAACAAAAGCACATGTTTAGACCTGATCAACTCTTCAACCTTGCATGTGAACAAGTATTAAATCTGTGATAACTCATCAATAATGATGTTTTGGGCTTGTTCCTCCTGTCCTGCAATCAGATTACTGTTTATTACATGGAGGTTGCAATCTTCCTCCAATCTGTTGATGTTTCACCTCAGAGTTATGATTGGTCATAAATCACATGTAACATAACCCCCAGGATATCATATTATGCATTTCCCCCAAAAAAAATCATGTTTTGAGTACTGTTAGAGGTTTCATAAATGGGTATCAGCTGGTACGGCCCATAAGTGCCTGGATGGCCTTGCTTGGGTCACAGGTGAAAGAAACGGTCAGAGCGTACCGGGTACCATCCGTCACCTTCTCCACATAATGCGCATTCTCAGAACCAGACGTGAAGAATGAAACCCGACCTGAAGAAAACATGCAAATTTATGAAAAATCAATTTAAGCATAACAAAAAGAATAACAGAATATTGTTTATGATAGAATGGAGAAGTTGATTTGAAGTTGCACATTAAACCTCAGAGGGAAATTTAACTTGAAGATCACAAAGTACTCGATTGCAAAATGTTGAAACAACTGATCCTTGTCTCAAATTGTTTCCATATATATATATAACTTATATAATTGGTGTTTATTGCTCTTTATTATTCATTCCTTTCTTATTTCCTATGCTAGGGATGATTTTGTTTTTCTTTTCAAAACTTGCTAAAATGATGCAAAAGATAAAATCTAACTGATAACACCTTCTACTAGTCTTGAGTTTTAAACTAGTATAAATACAACTTAATTTATCAAAATGAACATATGAGGAGGAATACCAACTTGAAACTACACAATTGCAAATATCCTATTGGCACCACTGCATCACTTTACACAAACTGCCTATCCTCTCATATGAATTCTGAGCCATACTCTCACCAAATGAGGGAGTTTTTCCATGAACAGTTATCCTCTATCATACAACATAACGACGATGGTTGGGTCTGCTTTCAACTTCACTTCTATTGAGATACTATCATACTAATCAAACCAGCTATTTGCTGCTAATCCTTTGCATGGCAGACCATGCTGGTATATATATATCGTAGTTCCACAATTTTTGACTCACCAAACTTTGGTTCGACGGTTTTATTGCCGTTTGAATCGACGAACACGAACCGCCCGCCTTGGAAGTCTTCCTTATAGTCAGTTAGATACAGCAGAGAAGTATAATCAAATGTGCTGTATGTCTCCTGAAGACAAAAATAAACAAGCTTCACCAATTGAACAGTCATTAACAGACAACTATGGTGTAGTGAAAGGGTGGGAATTGGGAAGGGTAGGGATTGGGAGGGCCAGGGATTAAGAGAGGCAGAAACTGGTAGGACAGGATGGGGGAGGTAGGGATTGGGAGGTTGGGAGGGGTACGGTCAGGGTGAGGTAAGATGGAGAATGAGGAAGCAAGCAGTAATACAATACTCTAATATAAAACCCACTAATTTTAAATCTTGGTTTCATCACTAACTTCTTTTATTAAAGCTACCAAGACACTTTCATGAATAATACAAAAATTCTTCTCCATAAATATGTCCCTCACTTAAGTGACAGCACCTGCCCCTTTCCACACCCCCCCCCCCCACCTCTCCAACCCACAGTTATTTGCCACAATAGTACAGCATTAAAAGTACATATATAACAAGAAATTATGCTTTAAATGGTTGTATGACACCTGGTAGGGCCACCAATGGCAGTTTACCCTGCACCAACCAATAATCCAGTTGAGACCCTTTTTCTTACATACTGTACTTTCATGTCCTGCTTCCAAAGCAGTCGTACTGACAGTATGAGCAGTATGAATATCAGGTTTCTGTCAGTTAAACGGTTAGAAACTGTTTGTACTGTCAGTATTATTGCTTTAGAGCATTATAGAAGATTATTGAAGAATTATATGGGAGGACAGTATAGCATGGTATTTAGCATCAGGCTGAATAATTTTTTCCCCATTTAACATACTCCCTATGAAATGCTGAGAGATTGCTCACCTTATCTACGTGAAGATGCCAATACTCATCATGGATTGTTTTAGCTGGCTTATTGGTCATTTTGCTGAAGAACGTTGGACTGGTCAGATATAACTTGGCATATGGTACCCTGAACTGTGTCGCGATGGCCATACGGATCTTTGTCGACACGGACCTTGAGAGGAAAAGTTGATATTTTCATAATTTTGATAAACAAACATAACCATGATGTGAATCAATGCAAAAGAAATCAATTATATGAATTCAATTGATTACATTATAGACAAAACATACAGAAACCGACACCATTTGGTATTTACCAATCAATACAATATACAAATATGGAGACTTTGCCGTAGGCTTAAATACTTTCAAAGCAAATTTTTTAGATTTTATGATGTTCTGTCGTGTTGGTTTTTAGGTTCTAGCTTTAATTTGAATTTTCACTTTTTAGCATTCAAATTGTAGATTTTGTAGTCAATCTGTTTTATCGCTTTACTCTTCACCAGTGCTTTTAATCGTTTACGATCTCATATTCCTGTATATATCTGTATATGGTATATGTATTTACTATTTTATGTATTTAATGTTTTTTGTCATTGTATATTCTAGATTGTTTGTAAAGCGCACAGATGCATCGCGCGTAGTGCGCTATATAAGATTTTATTTACATTACAAATGCAGCTGCCTATCTTTCTCAAAGTACATATAACCTTGAATTTACCAGCTAAGACTTGTAAATTGCAAACAAGATAAATACTAGCTCCCACTTTAAACAAACCATGATTTGCACTAGATCAATAAACAGTGAATTTGGTGCATGGTGAGATATGCTTTAATGTAAGTTTTATGTCTAACATAGTGGAATACAACCAAGCTACTTTAAGCAAAGACATATTTAACAACTATGAGACAAAACAAGAGATTCTACTTACTTGTAAACTTGAAAGTCTTTTTCACTAAAAACATCTGTTATACCTTTGTCTTCCAGCAATCTGCAGAACATCAAGTTAACAAAACAGTGCTTGATATTTATAGAATTATCGCAGAAACAAACGAGTCATCCCTGCATTGCCATCATCAATGATTAGGACAATTCCCACTATATACATAATCTGACCTCAAAAAGTATGAGATGGGAAGTGGGGGGGGGGGGAGAAAGAGCAGAGAGGGTAGGGTAGAAGAATGCAATCATAACAGCTCCCTTAAAAGGGTAATTAATGCCCCTGGAGAAGATGCAAATCAACACCTAATAGTTGGATGTTCCAAGTGAACAAAGTTGCCTTTTTCTTCACACCTTGTTTGAAAACAATATTCAGAATATATTACAATATTCAGATGGAAGGATGGAGGAGAGGGGGGGGGGAGGGGATGCCAATGACCCTGGTGACCTTCTGGTATTATTAAAGTCATTTATCTTCTTCATTTTAGTGCACATGTATTTCCTCAACTTACTTACTTGTAAATATTGATGAAACTTGTTCCCTTTGAAAGTGCCCCTGTGTTCAGATCTAAAATGGAAGCCTACAAAAGAAAAAGTTTTTTTTTTTTAAAAACAAATTTTAAAATTTGTAGCTTGCTTGTTTTTTGTATAGACAAAAGTTCTCCCTTTGCTCAAAAGTTTTGCTGAGATGATTAGTAAAGACAAACTAAAAACGGATAAACCTAAAAGGACGAGAACCCCATTGACGAGCCACCTATAGACCCTAATGTAGGGTTACTGTTGGTGTGTTAGCTCAGTGGTTTGTGCCTTTTAATCATAAGGTCCCCGGTTCGAGTCACTCCCAGATTAATGTTTGTCGTCCAGTAACAGAGTTGTTGACAATTAACAATTCATAATCATGGACGTTAAATATGAATGTAAGAGACTGAGTTCGGTCAGCTTGCTGCTTTGATAAGCCAATGAGGCTTCTTCGCAAGTTCCTGCTTGCAGGAGGATCTAAAATACATACTGTACATATACATACATACATACTGTCCATTCTTTGTTCCAAAATTGGGGTATGGTTTATTCAACTTTACATACAATGGTAGTATAAACAGATATATGGTAACATTAACCAATAAATAAGTAAAAGAAAATAAATAAGTAAAAGTAGCTTGAATATTGAAAGTTTAATAAGAATACAATCTATCTCACTAGCATTGCAGATAACTGACTAATGTTTACCAAAACGAAAAGAAAAATGTTAGTCAGACAGATTATTATTGGTAGAGACAAATTTCATAAGTTACATACTCTTAGAAAAAATTTAGTTCTGGCATAATTTGTACAATCATATCCACCACAGTAATGTTAATGGATTTTTTTTGTACAATACTGGTATGACTGTCATGGATACAATGAACCCGTACTTTATGTTTTATAAAACCGCAGCAACTCAATAAATGTTAATATACGTACCCCTCCATTAGATCCACCATAGGCAAGACCTGCCTTTGCAACCCTAGAACAAGACAAAAAAAAACAAACAAATAAATCTTTTTGCCAACTTTTACTGGTACATCATGACAGTATAATGTATCATGTGTTATTTTTACATCATCTTCTGTCTTAATAAATTATACAATCAGACTCCCAAAGGATAATATATCTTCTTCTTTTTTTCTTTATTCCAGTATAAATTACAAAATTTATAAATAGGACACATCATAATGATACATAAAAGATGTAAAACTGTACAATCATCTTGGCCAGTGTCTCCATGGCTTGAGGCAAAGTTCAAAGTCCTCTGCTCTAAGGGATGGCAGGTTTTAATAGCTCAACAATTACATAAAGTATTTGTTGTATGCAATGGTCCTATTGTATTGAGAATCCTAATGGTTTGGGAGCGGGAGGGGGTGGGCAGGGGAATGGAAGAAGGGGTATTGTTATTGGAATTAAGTTATATATAAAGTGGAGAGAGAACTGCAAACAATTTATGCTATGAAAATCTGACACATATTGACAATGTTGCTCAAAGTATTTTGTTCTCAATTCTTCAAGGTACTTTCAAAATATATTTAAGTATACATAAAACTCTATGGCAACAGACAGATTGCTGAGTGGTAGATTTGAGGGATGAGTAAAGGGGAAACACAGGAGGGTGATAGAGAGCGGCACAAGAGTTAAGCTACACTGAAAGTGTTGATGTTTTTTTTATTGTTGTGAAAGTATTTCATAATGTAGACTTACTTAAGGAGTGTTTGGGCCTCATCTCTTGTCAACAATTTATCCATGACACCACGACCGCAGTGGTGAGGAGCACACTCTAAAATTCAAATAAAGGTGAATTAAAAATAGAGCAGTCTATAGAGCACACTCTATAGAGCACACTTTATAATTCAAATAAAGTGAATTGTAAATAGAGCACACTCTGTAGAGCACACTATAATTCAAATAAAGGTGTAAAAAATGAGAGCACACTCTATATTGCACACTCTATAATTCAAATAAAGGTGAAATATAAATAGAGCACTCTATAGAGCACAATCTATAGAACACACTATATCATTCAAATAAAGGTGAAATAATATATGAAGTAACTTGTAAGTGAAGTATATGAAGAAAACACAAACATGTATACAAACAATAGTATTGCAAACAATAGTTTTCAAAATGTGTGCTTTGGGTTATAATTACCACACCTTCAATTTCTACCTCACTAAAAAATGTTTGCACTACAAAGTCTTCCAAAAGTAGCAGTTTGAATTTGGATAGAGGGCCAAGTTGCCAACTTCACCACAGCTACTTGGTATTACTCAAACTTGAGTAAACCAAGATGCTCTCCTAGATTATTTCTTCTAATTGAATGATAATTGATTATTAAATCAATTATATTAAACATTTTGTTACACTTTTTCCATATTAACTGCATCCAGAATGCAAAACATAATATTTAAAAGTTTCAACCCGTTCTGAATTATTTCCAGTATATAGGTCAAAGCTCATGAACTGCTCAATATCCTTCACAATGGGTAGAAGTGCAAGGCATTTTATATTTTGAACATTTGAAACTGCAAAAAGAAGTGGGGAAGGCAGGTGGAGTGGGGGAAGGGGAGTGGGGATGGCAGTTGGGAGTGGGAGAAATGTGGAAGAGCTACTATCCCTTTAGCCAATGTCACACACAGTATGCATAGGCAATTCCCTTCAACATAGTTTCTATTAAACTATTTAAAGTTTGATTGGTTTTTTACTGAAATACTGAATATGGAATATACAGTAAGCAGTGATGGGAGTGAATTGTGAAAGGTGGTTTAACCTTTGAAGTCTATTTCAAACAATTTGTAGTACTTTAAATGGGACTGAAATTCACAATGTATGGAACATGTTTCCAGATTCTTAAACTTGCATAACTTCTGTAAGTTTACCTTTGAATTTCTTCCTGTCTTCTCGGTAATCTTTCGAACAGTTTCTATCAAAGATTCTTGCTTCTATTTCTTCATCCTGCTTGGCAAGCGTGGGTAAATCTTGATTGTAAACTACCTGAAGTGTGTATATTAATAACCCAATTATAATCATTCTCATGATAGAATGGCGAAGAGTTGCACCCCATCTGAAGCCAGACGGCTGCTCTGGCAATCGATCACGACTGGAATGTAAAAGAATACAAGAATACCAATCATACATCGTTCTTAAAAAAAAAAAAACTTCACTTCAACATACAGAATGAGATAAGTGCTGAGCAAGATATAGTAGAAAATTCACACTAATGAGTACAAATGTAGTTAGGAAAGATGTTCCAAGCTAGGAGGGTATTGAGTAACTTCCATTTGTGGAACTCGTACAGAGCATGGCTTAAATTAACAGCAACAATGGCAAATTGCCAAAATAGTCTCTTTTAAAGTCACCCCCTATTGATTGCAAAATTAGGTGCCCCTTTCATCAAGTTGCAGTAGGTGCCCTCATAATTATCTTGATCATTGAACTTCTTTTCCAAACTATGACAGGGCTCCAAATTTAATCCCTGCTCCCCCCCCCCCCCCCAATAAAAAACAAAAAAGCAAGGACAGGAACATTGTACCAGAAACCAGCTATTTAGCAGTTGCAGGGTGCATTCAGATCTAGTCTAACAGTTTGAAAAAGATCTCATCTTTTCCTTTTTTCTCTTTCCTGTGTTCTGTCTTTCTGTATTTGTCTCTTTTATAAAAGGTGGGGCTTATTCGCAGGGCAGCCCTGCGAATAGCCAGACACAAACATCTTATTCGCAGGGCAGCCCTGCGAATAGCCGGACACAAGCATCTTATTCACAGGGCAGCCCTGCAAACAGCCAAACACAGACACCTTATTTGCAGGGCAGCCCTGCGAATAGCCAGACACATACACCTTATTCACAGGGCAGCCCTGCGAATAGCCGGACACAAGCATGTTATTTGCAGGGCTGCGCTGCGAATAGCCAGACACATACACCTTATTCACAGGGCAGCCTTAGACTTGGTTAACGGGCTCAGTAACTTTTGGGACTATTCGGGTTTGCTTTTTGGGCACCAGCTGGCTTTTGGAGAGTCTTAATTGGGAGCCCCTATATTTTGGGGAATTTATTGGCCTTTGGGAGTCCTATCTTAATGCTGTAAGGATTGGTTTTGGGAGCCTAGGGCCTTAAGATTGAACCAGTCTAGCATTAGTACCGCCAACATAAAAAAATGTCATCCCTCATTTTCACCTTTGTTCTTGCAGAGTGACTGCTCGATCATTTGCATGTAAAGGTGTGGGGGGGGGGGAGTGTCACACCCTTGACCATATTGGCTTTAAGGCAATGTCGGCTTTTGGGAATCCCTTAAAATAAGCTCCCTTAAAATAAGCTTTTAAAATTGAACTGCTGGGGTTCCAAAAATTAGCTTATGAAGTGGCTAAGACTATTTGGGCCCAAAAGGTTGGCTTTTTCAAGGCCCCTAAACTGACTGGTATCAATAGCAAAACCAGCCTTTCGAGCCCCTTTAATATGGCTTAAGTAGAACCTATCTTTGACGTTATGGGGCCATAAAGATTGGCATAATTGAGGACCCCAAAATTGACTTTACAGAAGCCCTTTTGGCATCTCATAAATCTGGGACCCTTAACATATTATATTTGATGTCCCTGAAACTGGCTTTTGCCTCATACACATTTTGAAATTGATATCAGTATGGGGACCCGAGAAATTTCCTAATGAGCCAGTTTCTTGGGGCCAACTGTTCCATCCTTTCATATTCTTAATCACTGCCTACACCTAACGTTAGCATGCCTAGGCAGTGGCAAACCATTGGTTAGTCCATTTAGCCTAGCCCAACAGTAACGCTTGCGACATGTACTTTAGGCTAGGCTACCTACGTTAGAACTTACAGACTTAGGCCCTAGGGCCTAGGCCCCTAGGGCTGAATCGTAAATTCAATGTGCAAATGCAATTAAGTTCTTCTTATGTCAGTCGGTTCAAAAACAATATTTTTCTAATAATTCATGACATTTAAAATGTAGCAGGAACATTTCTCCATAAAAAAACCGGCAAAGACGGTGAATCTGATTCTGAAACTGAAAGAAATGAAAGAACTTCGGGTTTGAGGTCAAATGAATGAAGTCACATAAAAAATGATGTCATTGAAAGCCAAAAATAAACCTATTTTCAAAATCGTCACAGCCCTGCGAATAAGGTGTCTGTGTATGTTATTCGCCGGGCTGCCCTGCGAATAATCACTTCGTTTATAAAATGCCAAGCTGTCATTTTCAAATTTTGAAAATTACATTGATGCCTTTGGAAAGCCAAGAAAACAATAATACAAACAATTAATGCAATGCTAAGAAGTAGATACAGCTCAGTTTGGCAAAGTATCCACCATGGTTATGTACGCTAGCTAAGTGGATGTTGTCTTGGCTAGGTTGGGCCTAACTAGTTAGGCTATAGCACTAGGCTATCCTAGGCCAAGGACAGAGGTATATTGGCCTAAGTTATGCCTATTTCGTTATCTCAATAAGACTCTTACGATGTGTCTTCGCTTTCCTTTCGATTTTCCTTCGGAGATTTACTCCCAGACTTCTTGCGTTTCTCAACAGCCATTTTATAGTTTAACAGGGTGATACATTCGACAACCTTTCACGCTTGTGTTTTTTACTGTTACACATACAGTAGGCTACGTATTTATACAATAGCTGTCGCAGAATTAAATTATCACGCATAATGTAGTTATGTACTAGCCATTTCAGTACATTATATACCAGTTGTGCTTGTACGGTCCATGGCTGGTCGGAGCTGATGTCACGGACATGTATATGGAAAGCCAGATGCAAACTTATTTTAATTATTTGTATAGTCGAAACACTGTTTGTTCATATACATCGTTCATAAAGCATGGATTTCCCAAAGGAACATTAGTTTTATCAACATATAAACCATTTATTAACTGAAAAGCTTAGAGTTCCGAACAAGTTTAGTAGGCCTACACTTTTCGAAAAAAGCGGGGTTATTACTTCAGAGAAATTGCAGGTCACAGAGTCTATGTCGGCAATATTGTATATCAGTCCTAAGCCTGTTTTGAAAATCAAGGTTTGTCTGTGATAATGTTGGTTTTCAGTTAATAAACATGTTTTTCGCTTTGATTGCCTTAGACGTATTTTACTAAGTTTAGCATATCATGAAATGCTTATCTTTGTACTTCGTTTAAAGACAGACAGCCTCCCCACCGAGGACATAAACTAAATAAAAAAAACTGAGCGTCAATAGTAACACCACAGATCTATATTATAGCCTCACAGCCGGTTGCAATTATTCAAATAGCTGTCTAAAATATTCTTAAGCCCGTTAGCTCAGGGAAATCATTTTATTCATTAAGAAAAAGCTGAGTAAGGAAGTTCTTCCAAACATATAGGCCTATAGCCTACTACAAACTGTCTGCTAAGTTAGAACAACATACCTCTAGTGTTTCTTCCGTGATAAAAATTGAAAATCACTAAATGTTACGTATAGGCTATAATCAGAGCCATGGACAATCTTGTAATCTTCTTTTATCATTATGTTATAGTGTTATATAGGAATATTGTCAATTCAAAGACCGAATTAATATCATGTTGTTGGAGATTGTTTTACTGTCGTTACTTGATGACCGGTCAAATAGCATAACCAGTACTGATTCCAACCATACCTCTAGTCTAGACCCCGCTCTCCCCATCTCCCCCTCCCCCCCCCCCCTCTCCAGGCTCTCCCCTCTCCCGCCCTCTCCCCCTCTCTGCATGCCCCCCCCCCCCATATCCATCATCCTCTATACCCATGCATCATACTCTGCCAAACGGACTCTTCTGTTCCCCTATTCCGCTTTACCCTCTTTTGCCTCACTTCTGCCCCACTACCGAAATCCCTCTTCTATTCTTGGGAGTAGCTAGTACGTTTGGAAATACTCGACTGTCACTTCGCGTTTGAAGTTTTATGGGCGGCCATTTTGGGTTTAAAAAAATCAACGGTGAAACTAGAGACAAACAGACAAGTACAAAGATGAAAAGGAACATTGATAAGAATGTAGATAAGCGACATAACTGCGCGAACTAAACGAAAGTTCGCCCCACGATTGAAAGTTTTCCCCATAAATCAAAACGAACGTTGGTACAGAATCAAAATGACCATTCGCGTGAGAGCGTTCGTTCTGATTTCGTGCGAATGTTCTTTGCTTACAATACATCTTCTTTTCTATGGTAGGGATTGATCTTTTTGTTCTGACAAGTGGATCAATTTTGTCTTCCCGGTGCTCCTTGTTTATCCTTCGGTTGCATGTGTTTGATATGTTTCGCTACATGGTTGTCTTTATTTTATTTCTCTTTTTAAGTGCAGCATTTCACAATTTCTACATTGGTATTACATATGTTAGTTTCATTTTGAATATTTCCTCTTTTTCAATTTTCTTTCTTGTTAATTAGCTTCATCGTTGACGAAAGGTTCCCCCGGTTCCAGGATATAAATATATCAAGTATCTTTCTTTTCTTTTTTTAGTGTTAAATCGAATGACAGTTTATCGAAAGTGTATATATAGGCGTACATATGGCATAGTTGACACGAGTAAGTTATACGGTATGCCTTTAATGGTTTATCACGTATAGGTCGACCCTCGTTTAGTGTTATTCCACGCATATAGATATAATAGGTTTGTACACGTGGAATGTAGACGTATACATTATATTCATGCATTGCATATTATACAGGGTGAACCGTACCAGCAAAACAAAAGAACATCTGATATCTTCAGTAAATCCACGTGTCTTAAACTTTCGTACTATATGATTCATCACTTGCCGATTTAAATCCAAGAATGGCCAACCTCTTTTATGCTCAGTTGGTTGCAGTATTTCATCATTTGTTGCTTGAATAACTAAAATAAATCTACCGGAATATTACGAGGTCCAAACAGGCAAATTGCACCAAACTGTTAATAAAAATCGACAAATACAACACTCAGCAAATTATACACATATGTTTCCAGACAGTAATCTTACTGTGACAACAATATTGCAAAATTAAAAGTCTACTTGCTAAGCGTTGTGGTAACGTGCACTCGCCAGTGTTCTAATTACGTTTGCAGGTTCTAGTCATGGTCGGAACGTTAAGTTTTGTCTTTTGGGTCAAGGCACTTATTTTCCATTGCCTCGATCTCTTCACCCGGTGTATACATGGGGACCAGAAAGATAGATTGTCAGTTGGGCGCTGGTTAGCTGCTGCGATGTGGAGAAATTATCTATGTTTGACAGGTTATCGTCCTATTCATAGATCAAATAAAAAGTAGCTGAAAGAGACATTATTTTAGCATGAGAAAGTTAAGTCAAAAAGGAAAATAGATTCATTTGGGTTCTAATCTGAACATATCTAGTTTTAATCATAGTCATTATATATCAATGGTATGAATAAATTAAATTGTACAGCCACAATAATGATCGTCTACTATCTCCAGTGTATCTTTAAACTTTCCGGACAAAATGTATACACCTATGGGGCCATAATAATAATAATA
>JAIPMN010020043.1:0-31925 GCA_020650975.1 Apostichopus californicus
GTTGGTTGATTTGAGCATCCAATTCATTCATTACTTATTTGAATTATTTACAATAGTTTAATTGGTAAACACACAGTCATAGATCATGGCTGTTCTTTGGATGTAACCCAACCCCCTACTATAAGATGCTATTTTCTTGTAGTTCCCATGCTCCTCCACAAGTTCCACATGAATTTTTAGGAATTCTATATAATTTGAGGTTTTTCCCAGTTTTTCCCACTTATAGGTGGGAAAAACCTCCCAGTAAAAACCGGTAAATACCTGGTATTTACCGGGCGTTAAAAACCGCCCGGTAAAAACCGGCCAACCCTGATTATTTACATTTCACATTCATGAACAGTAAGTTGCAATTTGAAAACTGCAAAGTTCAAGGCTTTCTATAGGCTGGCCATCTCACATAACTTCACAATGTCAGTTAAGTCCTAGTCACTGTTACACTCACATATTCAACTTGTCACAGCAACACATTCAGGTGTGCACAATTCTATCTGTCACGTTGGGTCAAAGTCCTTTGCTTAACCATTTTAAAAGATATCTTACACCATGTATTTGTGTTCATACAATACTACTATACATTTAAGGCTTTACAGTACGACACAAACAACTATGAACCAACCTTTTGTATCTCCTAAAAGCATTCCAATGTCCCCACCATTCAGCAGAAAAGTCAAACCGATTATCATGCCGATGACGAAGGCTAAAACAAAAGGTCTCCTCCTGCCCCATTTAGACCGGCATCTGTCGCTCATGGACCCTATGATGGGTGTAAAGATGAAGCCAAGGATAGGACTTATCATCCAAGTGATGCTGTACAGCTGATTGGGAAGTCCCAGCTGTAGAAGGATCGGTGTTACTAATGCTGTCTCTGTTGCATACAAAATTTCCAAACCAAATTGGAACATGTTATTTCTGTACAGCTGCCAAAATGTTCTGCTAGGTGTACGATCTACTTCATCAAACACAGATACATCACTTGTTGATTCTCTATGCAATCTTGGGCTAGCAAGACTATCATTAGACAACTGCATGAAACTAGCATCATCGTTCATCACAGAGATTGAGCGACTCATGCGGTGAGACCAGCTGGTGGTTCGTGATCTTCGAGCTGCTACTGCTCTTTGCTTTTGTTGCTGGAACAGAATGTGAGGATGACCTGCAGGTAGTGATGACCCATAATTCATTCTTCTGCTCCCAGGTGAGGTTGGCATTGATGGAGAAATTTGTGTGTGTTGAATCATGGCAGTTAAACCATCATCATCATCACAACTCTCATTAGCCATTATTTCAACCTTTTCTAAACGAAGAAAAGAAAAAGAAAGTCAGGATACATGTGGATCACTGCTTTTGTTTCAGGAAGGTTTTAATGTATCAATTAAACAGAATGTGATATACATTTTTGACCTGCATTACTCATGACTATAGATGCAACTTGCAAGTAAAGGAATACTAGCCTAGTACAACTACAAGTAGTAGAAAAGTCAGTGAAATCATGTAGAGTTGCAGAAAAGGCTTGGCCCTGTAGAGGTTACTTGTTAGGCCTGGCCTTATAGTTATCACAAAACCACTAAGATCTGAATAAATGGGCATCACATTGTCCAGGGACCTTCTCTAACTATGACTAGGCTACAGTGTAGGCTTGTAAATCAATTAGGCCTACTGACAGTAAAACTATAAACAAATTTGCGAAGGCATACAAGTTGGTGCTTTTACTAGTTAGACCAAGAAATATGCAAGTGTTAGTGAGTTTGAAATGCTACGCAAGCAGCAATCATTCTTTGCCTACTGTACATAGCATTACGTCCAACGCCTGAAGGCGTGTAGCCGTTAGGCCTAGCCTGGTACTGTATTGTATGCTTCACTTTCTTCTTAATTGTTGCTAGCCTATTTGGTAGCAAGTATTTTTAAGGCTTAATCTTAATGACAAAACCCAGATATTAATTCAAATGGTTGCAAATACCACATAATGCATTATGCATAAAACCATTATAGTATTTTATCGTATCATCGACATTACCTTCACGTTTTTAGCAAATTAAAACCAACATAGCGACATAGTGCAGTTTCCACGCTGAACTGTGTTTGAGGGGTCAGTGTTGTACTACAAAACCTTCCAAGGCCAACATAATCTGAAGCTTTCCTTTATGTCAAGCCCAGTGGCGTACCTAGATTAGTTGGCACCAGGGTGGACCCTTCCTTTGCAGGGGCTGCCGTCCTGGGGGAGGGTTGTAAGGGGAGGGTATGTTGTTTGATTATGTGAGGTGGCTTAGATGCAAAACTATAGTTTTGGCAAAGCTTTGAACATGCTTTTATGTTTAGGAATGCTCATATGGAATGTTACTTAATTTTTCCAATTGTTTGTTCAAAATATTCATTTTGCAGGAGACAATTTAGATTGGCGGAAAGCACCACAATGATTTGAAAACATATCGAAAGTTCCACCTTTCCTTTATAGCTGGCCGCTTCTAGCATTGCCATAAATAATTTCAAAACAGAAACATAATTGAAAAAATAATGTCATGTATGCGAGAAGCATATATTTTTTAAACAGTAAAGTATTTGTTTGGACACTGGCGGAACCAGGGCCTTTGTTTGGCAGGGGCCAAAGTGGCATTAGAGTGATATGGGGGAGGGGTCTAAGGGGAGGGGGTTCCCCCTCCCATTTGGAAAATTTTCTATTGCTGAATGCCCTCAGATGCAATTTGGTGCGACAAAAGTGTACAATGGTGATGTTAATTTACTTCTAAAAATAATGTTTCCCAGGTGTAATTTTCTAAAATATTTATAAAACAAAATTGGGATCATCTTTCTCAAGAAATTTTATTTCTCATAGGTTATCAATTTCTTACAACCAGCCTGTAACTGCAAAATGGTTTTAAACTGTAAATCCTCATCCTCATTTACATAGCTCCCAACTCTTGAGAAGGCAAATGCTGGTCCATGCCACGAATCGCCGTCCTGGGGGAGGGGTATAAGGGGAGGGGGTGTGATTTTTTTGGAATCCTGGTGATGCCTACATGTAAAATGGTGGCACTTAGAAAGGCTTTTGTCACCCAAAATTTTCTGAGAAATATGCATTTTTTTGTATGTAACATCAGTAAATTGAATAGTAGGTGATAATTCATTCTTTCCCGTGGCACGAAAATGTTCGCTGCTCGCCCCAATGAAATTAAATATAGGCTAATTTGAGGTTCAAATGATGCTGTTAAGGAGGTTTTATACTCTATTATGCTAAATGCTAAAGAAATGATGGTTGCTAAGTCAAAATTTGATGCAAATTTTGTTTATGTATACTTGACAATTACAATGCGGTTTTTTCGGACGCTTGTGCGGGTCAGCGGGTTTGGGTGTTAGAATGCGGGTCTAATTCCAGCGAATTGCCGGTCAGTTGGGAGCTCTGCGTTTAATTTTAAACCAGAAAACGAAAAGGTTTAGACTAGTCTACCACTGCTATTCCTCTCGATTTTTTAAATTTCCAATCATATGATTTAGCGGATGTTCGGAAACACTTTTTGGCTCACCTTGGGGGGGGGGGGCATGGCCCCCTTGCCCCCCTTGGATCCGCCAGTGTGTTTGGGGAGGGGTGGCATAGCGCCCCCAGACTGGTACCCGGGGCGGACCCCTCCACCTTTCCCCGCATAGTACGCCACTGGTCAAGCAATCGAGCTTACCTGCGCCTGCTATGGATTACACATACATTATGGCAGAGGGCATACTGTTAATTAGCTATCCGTCACATTAAAAGGTGTTTTCTGGAGTGGTGGAAATCATCGTTTACTATGGCGGAAACTGCCTTTTTCGTTAGCAATATATTGTGGGCCTCTGTTGTGCTTTCACTCCTAAACAAAGGTTATGGACAAACATACAAATCGATACCTTTGACTGAAATAATCAGTTTTACCCTGGAGGTGATAGATCCTTATTGCGATGTCTTTTCTGTTCACACGCCACCTAAATTCCTTACTAACACTTTTGGAAGTTTTGAGGTGGGGAGGTTCTAGTGTGTATGTAGGGATATGCATTTGTTGTAGGTTCATAGTGACTGAACAAGGGTTGATTGCATTCTGCCAAAGATGAAGGTTAACTTGCTGGTATTTTTGCTTCTGTGGAGCACATCCCTTGCCTCTCATAATTTGGAAGTAGTGTCAACCACAGCATTTAACTTATTTGTCGATGGAGTGCTTGTAGTAAACCATTCACCAAATTCACCGTTTGTTCTGGTCGGAAATTCAGATTATGGCTACGTTAGCGAATTTGGCAATTTCAGAATAAAAGATATTTTACAAGAAAAAGTCTTTTTAAATGAATACCGTTCGGTAGAAAATTCAAACGGCACTGAGATCGTTTTCAGCGCTTGTCCTGAAGTTGAGGTAAGTTGGAATAACACGTACAGTGTTGCCACCAGTAAAAACTGCATTCACAATTGAACAACCTGCTAAAACAAACTATCACAAACAACTGAGACAAATGTGGCTGGACTGAAAGTAGAACGATGTGACCCCTGCGACTCTATACCCAACCTACCGGCTTTCAATCTTAGAGTAGAAAGGACACTGAATTATTAATGGTGTAATTTACAAATCTACTAAAGGGCATGACAACAGCCAAAAGGGTTTCACCATTGTATGAAACACAAGCAACTGTTCTGGCAATAAACACGTAACATGTTGGAATATGTAAAGTCATATAAGACAGCCAACTCTTGTTCAACGGACCTATGTTTGTCCTCAAAACAAATCCACCGGCGAACAATCGTTGTCAACAATGATATATATCATATGATGTGTTTGATATAGTATAAATTTTATGTGTATGTTATTACATAAATATTTTATGATTTTACTTTTTATTTTTTATATATATATTTTATGTCTTTGTTTATCCCTGTGCCGATGTTTCTATGGTTGGCGTTCCATGGGGTATGTGCCCTTCTTGGCCCTTTAACCTGTTATGTTATGTTTGTTGTTATGTCATGTTATATTGAAATCTCTTAGTATTGACATTGGTTGTAAATCAACTCTTGTCTGGAAGTAAGCGATCCTTGATCAATTCGATCAGATGGCTTTTCGTTGTTTGAATTCCCGTCACTATCATGTTATTAGAAATTACGTAATACTGACAGGAAACTGAATAAAAGACAATAAAATGGTTTCACAACATTCTAAAACTATGGCCATATCTAACGTTTAGAACAATGTGTGAATTAATGTTGAACACATTATTATTTTTATTGTTCTGTGAGCAATGTTTAGAGTGATATAGGTTTAGGATAATTTAATGACTTTGTACGAGGGCATGATCGCTTACATTACAGAGACTTCAACAGGGGTGCAACTGTAGGCAAAGAATGTGTACGAAACAATGCAAGCACCCGTGGTACACATACATATATTCTAATCAGCTCAATCCCCCGATGAAATATAGAACTTTTCTATCAGGTGGAAATCATAATTACGGATTTCATTTATATAGCGTAAATTACATGACATACACCACTGAGGCTATATGCTAAGCCAACAGAATATGAAAGCCCACAGCATTGGCTATTCTCCTTTCCAGTAGGCTATATTATTTGTTATCTTTTATAGTATGTTGTATTTTACGTAATACAAGCAATATATAACACTATATGTAAGTTATATTGCACTTCCAGCTTATTTGGCAATGCCACTCATGATAGTTTTTAAGTGATTTGAGATAACTATATATTTCATAGGAGTTTTGAGACAGATGCATATATATATACATTGCTAAGCTGCTAGTCATGTTGTTTTTATAACCATGTTACTCATTATACCTCAAGTTCTAGCTGAATAGTTATGTACATTGGTTCACAAAATATTATATTTGTGATTAAGTTAACTGATAGCCCAGTGCAGGGCCATATCATGCGGGGGAGGGCAGGGGCTGCTTCCCCCTGAGATTCCACTTCCTAAATGAAAGTAGGGCTACGATAATGTGAACGCCTGGACAGTTTGAGCTGCATTTATAAATACAGTTAGATGGGACTTAAGATCGGAAGCTAACCCAATCGAACCCCATCGCCGTTATAGTTGTGATGACAATTTCAAGCTGGTTGAGTTTGCAATCTTTTATCTTTCGCAAGCCACTTTAACGACTATACTGTCTGTACTGTGAACTTGCTGCTGTAGTGTCAACAGAAATCTTAGTAATCGTCGAGGAATACAATGAACTTTGAATCCTCACAAAAAAAGCAAACAGTTTTTATAGCTCAATGCAGCCTTTTATACCTTATCCATCATCATCAGCGTTGTTGTTTGGAAGTTTTTATAATCCTCGACGAAAACGGCCGAGTTGTAAAAACATATCATGTGATTTTATCACACGCTCCTTGAGCTAAAACTCGCATATCATTCTGTATTGCCCAATGTCAACTTTGCGTCATCTTTCAGTTTTATCTCTCTTATTTTAGTGGTCTGCCTTCGTTTCATTTAAATTTCCTTTCCTTTCTTTCGTTCTTGATATATAAAAAAACAAAACTCTGTGTCTAAATATGCAGTAATCTCTCTCGGTAAAACTGACAAATCTTCACCACTTTTACTTGGTGACATGATTACACCACGCAAATTTGAAAGCATGTTGCATTCTCACAATCTCATTGGAGGACTCTATCAATTGCCAATGTTTAACATTCTTGATTTAAAATAGTCCATTCAATCTGTGAAAAAATGCCCTAATTGCAAATAATATGTTTTGGCGGTTTTCGAAAGACAGATACCTTGTAACCAGTATAATGAAAATATACATTCATGGAGGTTACAAAACTGAGCCATAACGGCGCAAGGCTTTTAAACAAAATGGCGACTCTTGCCTGTGCTACATCGACAGAGAACAGCTTAAAAGTAGTATAAATTTGTTTGAATGGCATAACTAATTATAAATGATATCATTATTCGACATTTGGAGTCATGATAATTAATTTCCCATTATTATGTTAATTAGGTAATCAGTGTAGAGAAGAGCATGCGCATGGCGTTCACATGTTTGTTTGTCTATAGTATATAAACCATCAGGCTATAGGTTCTAGTGACTGTGCAAGTCGGCCAGACACTTGTCTTCAAATCGGTGGCCCCTTGCCTGCATGCCTGGCAAGGGAGGCTACAACCCGAGGTCAATCAGTGGCCCAGGAAAACTTTGAAAATGGACGAGAATGGGGCAAATGTAATAAGTATATAGTGTATTTCCATTCTCAAAAGATAATTATATACGGAAAGAGCAAAACTGGGGGTTCGTTGACCAAATGGCCCATCAGACTTCGACGCCCCCACTCCCGCGTAATTATTAATGTTGTGCCTGTTTTGTAACGAGTCAGCTCGAGTAAACACTCAAGGTGACGCAACTCGGACTTGCGGAAATGTTAACTATTAAAATAACACAATTATTACAGCTATATTCACTTCAGTCCAGTTGCGAACATGTAAATGAGTTGAATCGAAGATTCAGATGAAGACTTTATATATCCAATGACAATGACCAAACATCGGATCGAGTAATGACGTCATCTTCGATAAATTTACTGTTTATTTATTATCTGACAGCTAGAGTAAGTGAGCCATTTTAGACAATGAACATAACGGTTCAATATTAACTTCATATTCGGTTTTAAAGTGTAATGTCATGTAATAGTATGGTATATATTTAATTCCCTTAATTATTAATCTCTTATAGCAACTATGTCGATATTCGACATATTTCACGCTCTCGAGCTCGATTATAAGGAGAAAGTCCAGGTTTTTGTTTTTAAGATTTTAGAACGCAGGTGTTCGAACTATACAAGCACGCAGGTAGGCAAAGCATACTTTTCTTTGCTTCTTTTTATAATTGGTTCTTTGAAACAATGCGCTAATTAATAATAAAGCTTTTAGGGATGTGCGTATATTCAGCCAATGATCAGTAAATTACATCAAGTAATCTCCATCAGCGATTTAGGACGAGCTTTGACGTTATCGCCCAGAATTATCAGATCTGATATATCATTGGAATCGTGGACGTGGACGTGCTGTTTATGCCTACAATTGGTTCGAACTATTTCACCATCGATTATTCATCGTGATTAAACAACATGATTTGATAACCCTCACGTGATGTATGAAGTTATCGATCACGTTATATATACACATACTCCTGCATCCTTCAACACCTCACTTATATCCATAGCTTACAATTTTTAAGTTACACCATTCCCTTAACTTTATTTAGCCAGGTGTCAAACAGGTGCTGGCTTTATACCAGCTACACTACTCCCCAACATCAGTAGTATGGTATGATCCGAACCCTGGAAATTCATAGGCCCGCACTTGTTGTATATGCATAAATTATGCATCTATTTTTTTGCATACGGTATCAGCTGTCTTATTCTCTTACAGGTGACTGTTTTAATCACAGACGTTGGCGGTTTGACGTATATAACCGTTACACAAGCTTCGGGTAACTTCAACCGCTTCTGGTTCCGAATCATGTCAACCGGAAGTGACGAACATGTTTATGGCGGTGGTGAACAATTTTCATACTTTGATCTAAACGGGAGGAATTATCCACTTTGGCTTCAAGAACAGGTGCAAAGTTTAAAATTTTACATTACAAACAAAAACATGTATAATCGTGGATTATAATGATAGTTCGGGGCATTTTGTTTTGGCTAACTGGTGAGAGAAATGATCATATTCTAAACATCCTGGTGAGCTTTGCATTCAAGTACTAAGTACCGTTTTCGAGACACAATTCTGATCCGATTGTCCCCTGTTTGGCTGTTTCATTAAGATGCCAAACAAACACCTCAAAAATGACCAAATAAACAATGCAAATTGCATTCTCTAAACTGTAAGGTTAGCTTACTTGTTTGGACCAATACATATTATAACGTCATTATTACTTCATACCTTTTCAGGGAGTCGGTAGAAACAAGAGCACGTACGCGACCTTCTTAGCGGATCAAGACAGTGGGTCTGGGGGAGACTATTACTCAACCTATTGGGTTCAACCAACCTTTGTGTCGTCCAGGAAATTCTTTGCTCACTTCACAAGCTCTACTAACGGGCAACTCGATTTCAGGAACGACGGTTTCCACGAGGTTGAAATTTGGAATGCACCAGGTATAGTTTTAATGGAATATCTGAAAAACTCCTTCTTATGCATGATACAAGTTTCCTAGCAGCAGAGCAAGGTATGGCCACAGAGAGGATGATGTTGTTGGTAAAAGATACATCCGCACACGCACCGAATGAAAAATATTATTTCCCTATTAACAATATTCTTTCCAGACAGTTACCACCTCTCCAAGTGATCCAGGCCCATTTTGATAGAAAAGTAGCCCTCCCGCATCTAACACTTTATGATTTATTTACACGTTGGGTATATCTCTTCTAGATTCAGAGATATTCCCTGGACAGCTCGTGATTGGAACGGCAACTACATTTCCAGATCTCTTAACCAAGTTGACCGGGCTCCTTGGTCGTCAGCCCAAGCTGCCTGACTGGTTGTATAACGGCGTCATCTTGGGAGTTCAAGGCGGCACAGAAGCAATGCTTGGGTATCTTGAGCAAGCTCAGGTAAGGTATTATTCATCAATTATACCTTTACGTGATGTAGTTGCATAGTAAAGATTTCAAGGTATAAGAGTTAGCCGGAAGAAAAACCTTAAAGGAGACACAAACCCAAGCATCATCATGAATCAATGTGAACAACTTCTCCAAACAGTTAAGATTTTTTTTAATTTCATTTGGGATATATCAAAGATTTAATGTTCCTTCACACAGAAGATATGACATCACCGAGTCTTCTACGAGAACCAAAAGCTGGTCGCCAACATTTTCGGTGGGTCGCAAACATTTTCAGACGTGTGCAAATAGATCTACAGTTGTCGAAGCTTGTCAACGGAGATCGATTAAGCTATGTTGTTAACATCAGGTCTATAACTCATGCAAGCTAACTACATGGATTCTGAGCATCGATTCTGACGTGTGGTGAACTGGTGGGTCATGGCTCATTCCTCATGGATGCCCCGGGGTCGTTGCCATAATAGTGTGCAACATACGATCAACTTCATGATTGCATTGTCCTGTGTCTAGGGTTAGGGTTCAACGGATGTGAGCGTGCATCAGTTCGGGAAATAACGTCAATACGTTTCTTACACAATTTAGCGTACTAAAAAGTGTTATGCTTTACAAGAACAAAGCGCCAAGATTGTCTATTGTATTAAACTGTCGATCTATCTATCGAGTAGGTTTAGGTATGTCCACTTACCAAAGTTTCAATGTGATACTAAAGGTGTACGGGAACAGCATTTTAACTTGGGGACTGCTTCTCGCTTCCACCCTCACCTCATTAGGATTATCGACAGCCACAGGAATAAAATAAAGTTAATAGACTTGTTATTTGGTATGCCAAGTGCATTGAAAAAAACGGACATAATAATTGTTGAGGGTAGCTCATCATAACAGTGAAAGTAACAGCATAGGCCTACTGTTATGTATATTCCTCAAGTTTGATTTACTTTGGCAAAAATTCTTGTCATTGATATACGAATGTCTTCGCATTGAATATTGGTATAGTTCTTAGCATGATTCAGCAGTTGATTTCTGATCCATGTAGGTTTTTCATACAGGACCTCCAGTATTCTTTGTTTGTTCTCCCGCAGTGGCCTTACATAAACATGCTGATTTCTACATTCTCCTATATGTTTATATAAGTATTCAACGCGATCACTTATACTTGCAGCTCAAAATTGCAAGTGTTGTCGGGACAAAGACTTTCTGACGTTTGTAAGACCAAGCTGAATAATTATGCAACATATTAATATGCACCGTAGCTACGACGGAACCTCAGCACCCGACCATTATTTTTTCTGCTGGGATAACAAATCTATAGTGTAGGTGCCACCACATGTTGTGGCGCCTAACAGTAACATACAGGTCCACTGTTAGGTAAGCTTTTCTTCATCATGATCATTATTTTCTCCTTCAGAACGAGGGAATGAAAGTCGCTGGGCTTTGGATCCAGGACTATGCAGGTAGGATCACAACATCCTTCGGCCGACGGCTATTTTGGAATTGGCAATGGGACCCCGAGCAGTATCCTGATCTGGACACGGAGATCGTTCGGTTGAAAGAGGAGGAGAATATCCGCTTGTTTGCTTATATGAACCCGAATCTGAATCGTGAGGGTAACATGTTCGTCGAGGCAGAAGAATTGGGACATTTGATTCGAAATAGTTCAGGCCAAACTTATTTGATTGATTATGGTGAGTTCTTCTGTGGAATCGTTGATCTTACGAGCCCCGAAGCATTTGATTGGTATAAGGCCAAAATAAAAACCAACATGATCGAATTTGGCTTCGACGGTTGGATGGCTGACTTTGGGGAGTACCTTCCTCCGGATGCAGTTTTTGACAACGGCGTCTCCGGTGAAGAAATGCACAACCTTTGGCCTGTTCTCTGGGCAAAGGCGAACCGTGAGGCAGTCGAAGAGGCGGGCAGACTCGGTGATATAGTGTTCTGGATGCGTGCTGGATTTACTGGGTCTCAGAACTACAGTGTTATGACTTGGTCAGGGGACCAATTGGTCGACTTTAGCACAGCAGATGGCTTGGCCTCGGTAATAACGGGTACATTATCTTTGGGGATGTCAGGTTATGGACTGAATCATTTTGATATTGGTGGATACACGTCTTTATATGGTATTATAAGAACGGAAGAACTTCTCTTGAGATATGCGGAGTTAGCAGCCTTTACACCAATGATGAGAAGCCACGAAGGAAACCGACCGGACGAAAATTGGCAGTATTATTCAAGTGTACACAGTATGAAGATGCTGGGACGCGCAACCGAGATCTATATCCTAATGAGGAACTACACGCAAAGTGTATTGGAAGAGGTGTATACATTAGGTTATCCAGCACAGCGACCTCTTTTCTTTCATTACGAAAATGACCCTCTGTCGTTCGATGATTCAATGAAATATCAGTATTTACTGGGGAAGGATGTTCTCGTAGCACCGGTTTATTTACCTGCCTCAGAGACTGGTGATAGATGGACCCTTTACCTTCCTCCCGATGACTGGGTCTATCTTTGGGATGGTACGGCTTATGACGATGGAGGCGAATATGTTACTGTCGATGCTCCATTGGGAACTATTCCTGTCTTTTATCGAAAAGACTCGATGTATGCGCAATTCTTTCAAAACGTTGCAGCTAGTAAGTCAATTTTCCTTATTTTTGTTCTCAACTGTCAATCCCCACGGGTATATGACTGCATCGCAGTCCTCATATATGTTAGGATTGCCTTCATTAAACTTGTGATGCATCAAAAGGCAGTGAAATATATATCATTTTTTTGTTCTTAATCAAATAATTGTCATTATTATGTAAACTTAAATACTTTACCTGACTGAAAAATGCAACCGCAACTTCTATTAAAGTAGTGATTAATGAAAAGCACAACAAGTTAAGCTATATCATTATTGGCATCGGGCCCTCGAAGTCAAGGAGGCCCATATTGAATACGACGTCAATGGGCCTCCGAGAACACTTCAAGGTAAGAAACACCAACTTCCTATTTGGATTGTATACCAGAAACACTTGGTGGGAGGAGGGGGAGGTAATCATAGGGTTTCAGAGGGCACAAGATGATGGTAATGTCATGCTAGAACCGTTATCAATCCAAGAACAACTGGTTGACTAAAAACTGCATAAACAACTTCTATCAAGTGAATGAGAAAAGACAAACATAACAACTTTAGTCATTTCATTGGTGGCTTCGTGATAACCTTTGTTTGTTGCCAATTTTTTTATTTTAAACATGAAACGGAAACGGAAGAGGTAGTTTGAGGGTTATCATCAGCTAATCAGTTTAATGTTGACGACGATGGGCGTATGTCTTCCTCAAGGAACGATTTGCCACTTTCAAATCGGCCCAGGATCTTCCAGGATATGCACTTATTTTAAAGTCTCAATGTGTGTTTGCCAAATTTTAACTTCGACCTTTCCTACTTACTGCCCTTAATATAAAGTTCAGTGAAAATAACACCGTACAATGCAAGTTTCATATTCACAATTATTATTTTTAGGACGTTAAAATTTTTTGGACTAATAAAATTTAGTCAGTAGATTCTACAAACTTCAATCAAAACTTGCAAGCCCCGCCCAACAGACCATGCGCCAAGCAAATCTCCTTGTTTTGTTTACGACCGTTAGGCCTGTGTGCTAGCCTGTCCATATTTGAATAGTATCTTTCTTTCAGTCTTACCGATGTAGCTTGCGAAATTTTGTCATTTCCTTCCATTGCAAGGATTAACAGGTGTTTTCAGACGTTCCCTCCATGTATAAAAAGTGGACGATACGAGTATATGTAGGTTACATATTTGTAATGAGCATGCTGATATGGGCGGCCGCAGTGATTTTACGGTAAATCGTTCGCGCCATAAGGGCAACAGAAAATAAATTTTGCGACAGCTTTTCTCCATTAAACCCACCTGGTCAAAGTGCATTTAGAATAAGAAACAATGAATCTGCTTCGGAAGTACTAAAATCAACATCTCAAGAGCACTTTGACCGACGGTAAATTGCTAAGTTCAAACTTCAAGGAGTAGCTTAGCTATACCGTGTCTCCGAAAGATAAACGGATGATTAATTGCTTTACGCGTTATCATGGAAATTGTAAAACAACTTACACACTGGTTAAAAATTTGCAGTAAGTACTTTATTCTACGGTAACATAAACTATGTTGCCCAATTACCAACATCCCATTGAATTTTCCGTTGAACGCTATTTTAGTAGTTCGTTTCAGACAACAAAATGCCAAAATCGGTGATTAGTGCTATACGACCGTTATTGTGTAATAGGTAATAGACATAGCCTGTTTACATGTATCTGCTATGAAAGTATAGACCAATCATATGAATAAGTCCAACTGATTGCAGTAGAGGCACATTTTTTGACGTATGAACAAAAACGTGTTCTTGCATTAAGTAGTGTAACAAATTAAAGATATATTTGTACACTGGCTTTTTTCGTGCTATCGAGACTTACGATAACGTTGTCAAGCGCGAATTTAATCCGTACTCCAAACACACACATTGGCAGAGTACGGCAAAGAATAACATCAAGTTCAGACGCTTTTATTCAGAATTGTCATGTACTTTTTATGCCTATATGAGCAATTAAATACCCAGAGGAGGATCTCTGTGCAAATGTTTTCTCCCCGAAGAGCTTTACCATATAAACTGAGAAACTCTGCTGTTGTTTGTTTCATATTAGATCGTGTAAAAATACTGCACAACCATTGTCTTGTCTTATCAAAATCCTATTTACACTGCCTATAAATATAAACATAAAGATTTATGGACTATGATTTCAACTCCTAATATTCTCTAGTTATAGTTTTAACTGTTTTTAATCTTCTTTTTATAGACACTCCTGCTATTCTGCCGACTACTACTATGAACCCAGTCCCCACATCAATGGCGTCAATAGCTTCAATGCCTTCGGAGTTTGTACTATTAGTTACGTTTTTCCTGGTGGGAAAAATTTGGACTCAATGAACAACTTTACTTACTCTACAGGGACTATTATTTTCTGTTGTCGTAAAGTAGAGATTTCGTCATGTGTAAGCTTTTTTAACCTTTTAAACAAAAATCACAACAGACCCATGAACTTTAATCGTCATCAGTATTGTGACCAATTTTTTAGCCTACTGAAATTGCTAGAAGTTTCCAAAAAGACAGTCCTAGAGATTCTGATTCTACTACTTTTTCACAGACATTGAGGACGTGTTAAAATGGACAATTAAACATCTCAGTGTGTAGAAATAGCTACGTAGTAGAGGCAGTAAAATGCTTGCTGAAATTTGATCATGATTGTAATGAAAATATATTAAACTACTTATTAGGGTGTCTTTGTTCTACGTATTGAGAATATTAAACTACTTATTGAGGTGTCGTTGTCTACGTATTGAGTAAATTATACTACGTATCGAGTGCCTTGATCAACATATTGAGTATATACTTATCTACGTATGACACCTGCCTACTTTGAACTGTTATGGATCATTCGCATACCAATCGAATAAATCCAGGCTCAAACTTCGTGTAGTAATCGACTGTTAGATATACGTTTAATATTCCCCCCTCTTTTGTGTCTTTGTCTAGTTCAATTTTCTCCGCACAAATGTCTGCGAATAAATTGTACTGGCGGGTTGATCGGAGCAGCGAGGAAAAGACTTTTGATACAGTTCAGCAATATTTCACTTTTTTAATTATCCCAGTTATAACGACCTGATAGAATGTAATGAGATTACGACATGAAAACGTTTCCACATTTCAGATTACAATAAGGAACCTTTTTTCTTCGTCAAGTTTTAAATAACGTACGAATCCTAAATCAAATAACTTCACATGAGGCTGTAAGGCACTAATGCGAACGGACCACAACTGATAATGATAATGTAATTGTATATTTGATTACATAGTCATTTTATACGACAATATACTGATTAAACACGATAATATATATAGAAGATACACGATGATAATAAGAAACTACACGATGATAAATAGCAATGTAGTCTACACGGTCATTATAACAAAAGTACATGGTAATTATAAGAAATTATGTCTATAATAAGAAATTACACGACTGTAATAAGAAAGTACACGATGGTAATCTAAACTGCAAACGATGAAAAGCGCTGCGTCTGCATATGCGTTGGCATATGTATGAGATTTTGAACATTTGTATTATTTTTACAGAGTAAAGAATTCCCTCTAGATTGCTGTCAGCACAACTGTGTACCCCTTGTATTGTGTTCCGGCCGTGGACCAGATCATAAGCACTTCTGTATAGTAAGTTGTTATTGGTTATACGAGTTAGCGCGTCACACACACAAACAACACTCGATAACAGTGAAAACATAACAATCAGCTATAACTTGTGAGTCGTGATGTCCACCGCATGAATAATATGCGTGTTCATATGGATTTCTTAAGCAGTTTTAATAGCATCGTGTATTTGATTATTATTATCGCGGACTTTATTATTATTATCACCATGTAAAATATTATTAAAATCAATGTAAACTTAGTGTATTTTCTGCAAATTAACATATAATTTATATTCTTATTATGATATAATTAATATTATTATGATATAATAACATTACAATTACTATCATGACATAATATCACGTTACCATCATCATTTGTGTTCCATTTGGTGTTCCATAGTGAACTGATTACCTCAATACGGTTATCCGAAACTCGGTTAGATTATTCTAACATGCACGCTTCTCGGCCTTTTGGCTAAGATCGTGTGCAAACAGTACACAATAGATCGCTCACCAACCTTTGACCTGATCATGTGTAGTATCTATTCCCTTTTTCCAAGGAACTTGTGATACTCACTTAATGTAGCGTCGTTATGACCATACGGTTACAGTTCCGATTTAAGGGGACTGGGGGTTGAGAGCGGACCAAGTTGTTTGGGATTCGTGGCTCAATCCATCAAGTTATACAAATATAACTTAACAGAAAAACTCAAAGTCACTGCTATGTTGTCTTCAGTATTTTTCAATTTGTTTATGTCTGTTATATTTTCAAATCCCGTCCACTCAAAACAACCACAATGAAAGCAGATACTTGCATGACCATTATATCTGTGTAGTATGACAAACACTTGAGCATAGAATGTAGTATGATGCAGTGATGTCACTGTATGCCAATTCGCATTGGTACTACATTGGCACATAGTAGATGTAGGTTACCCTCACATACTTTACACATAAGTGTGTGTGTGTGTGTGTTTGTGAGGGGAACACAGTCAAAAGACTGATAAAGTCATAAAGGATGACATGTGACATAATCGCCCGCGGGCTTAACTGGTGTTTGGGGGAGTTCCCGGGCGACCGAATGGAGTTGAGGATCGAATCAATTTCCATTTTCATTCATCTTGTTTACCTTCACATGATGAAAATAATTGAAAAAGTATGTCTTACTTCGATCGATTACTATCTCATCTTTATTCATCTTCGATGGGTCTTGTTACATTGTTGAAAACCGCAATACCGCTAAGCAATAATGTTGCCAGCCATCCATTGAGCTGGAAGTGTCCAACAACTATAACATCATCACTAGGACATTCCAAAGTCCTCTCCGTCTTTACAGCACGCCGCACTGCATTTTATAACCCCGAGAGGGATTTGCTTTTCCCTCTTTCTCACCCCCTACCCATCTACCCACATCTCCAGCCTCCATCAAACCTTCGTCATACAACACCATTCATTTAATCGCTTCAGTCGGCAGAGCAGAGACCCCCCCCCCCCACACACACACATACACACATCATCACCACCACCAGTGGGGAGAGGATGTTGTGTGCTTCCATGCATGGTAGGTCAGTGTGTTCATTTGTATCAGAGATTTTTGGATGAGAATGTTCTTTGGTTGAGTCCTAAAACATTTATGGACTTGCATAACAGAAAACTGAAGTGATGTTACGACGCTATCAATTTGGCGGTAGGTGCAGAAACATGGCCGTTTAGAACAGAGATATTTATAGAAATATTGGTAGCACTCAACAACCAAACAACCAATAGGGTGCAACGTACATAATATCGTGTCGCAACATTAGTTTTTCAAACAGCAGTGATCATGTCAACGGAATCTATGAGAAGCGACTCAAATACCTCTTTTCAAATCGATAGGAGGAGGAAACTTAATTTTTATTCCGTTCGTTTATTTCTTTGTTATATAGATCTAAGATACACTTTTCATGTTCGATGACGTATCGGCAATAGGAGGGGGGCTGCGGTGAAGGGAGAGTAGCTACGACATTGAAAGGGATGCTATTGCCTCCTATAACTTATGCTTTATAGAGATTGTAGCTGCTGATAGAGTCGATCATGTCAGATTGTTGACAACATTTTTTGCACATATAAAAGATATAAAAACATCCAAACCTCGTCCTCGTCACCGTCTCTTCCTCATTACCATTCAGTCTTTCAAAGAACATAATTGTAAACAAGATGATCAAGTTGGCTGATAATAGATCAAACTTTGACATTTATAAAGATGATTCTAATATTGTGTATTAAACTAAATACACACTTCTACATGTGTGTGGAACACAGCCATTGGGTGGGGGGGGGGTGCCAACACGCAAATGCCGCAGTTTCAGAGGATCAATAAACACATCAAGTCACTGCGGACTGAACAAGTCTTGTAGTTGACGAATTCCCGATCCCCGTGTTCCCAAATCTACTTGCATAAACTCAAAACCATAGGAACTCTGTTTCGGGTTTCGAATTACTGTGCTATTTCCAGCCATTCAGATCCCTAAATAGGATTAGTCACATGTTTATAATTAACGTGTTTGACTTAATAAGTATTGTCCCTGCCTCATTCAAAAAGGTCTTGAAATGTGAATAGGTATTGTTTGTTGAAATTTCAGGCTTAATCCCAGTTCATGATCGTCTGCATAGAATATTGTTGTAAAGGGAGACAACTTACAGCAAGACCTCTCTTGCGAGCATAATCTTAAGCAACCTTTTGTAAATAAGAAAATTTCACGGAATCCGTTTTTCTTTTACTGCTTGCTTCGAAGTCATCGATAGTATCCGGGCATAAGCCTATTGTACATTTACGTTTTGAAAGGAAGCGACATTCTTACTGCTTGCTGCACTGTAAACAAAGACATTGAAGCGTGAGCTTCTTGTTAATAAAGATATTCAGATCCGTTGTTCTAAATGAGAATGAAACAGTGTGAATAGAGATTTCGTTGAAGGCAGTGTCATTTGCTGTTACCAATAGATTGTATCCAACCAATAATACCAATTTATGCTCGTTTAAAGTTAAACTTGTCAAATGGCTCAGAGGGTAGAGCAGTGGAATGGTAACCTGATGAACTGAGTTCGACTCCATCAATGGTTGGTTATACACGTTTAAAATCTCTTTTTCTCTTTCAGTAGTCGACGCTGAAGTCTTGATATATTAATTCAACCATATAATTCACTAGCTGATGTGATGGCCGATGCTGTTAAGAGGGTGACGAAAGACTCATTCCTCTTCGGTCGTGTAAATCGTGGCTAGGGTTCAAGACAGGCCTGAGGCGATAATACCTCTGGCTGTGGCATGGTGCTTTTTGTGGCCTAGGATCTCGTACCATGTCTCCCTTGTTGTCGCAAAAGAACCCGGGAGGATGCGCAGAGGGTCGGTCAAATCGACCAGAAGCGTACTAGGTGGCGTGCGTGAATCCTTGCCTTTGGCCAGAGGTGGGGACACTCTCTGCGACCGACCGGCATGCTTGCAGCCACCGTCCACTGACCACGTGGCCTGATGAGGCGCTATTCACCTAAAAGTGAATCTATGGATGCCTTGAAGAGCCATATAATTATTTTATATTAAAAAACACCCTGTTTCAAACTAGCGCCATCGAATTCCTTAAAAGCCGTTTTTTTCTTGTCACTCTGAAGATGAATGGATTTTATTGTAATGGTTTATTGTGGTAAGCCAAGCAACACATTCAAACAGTCATGCGGTTCACAAGGGTTTGCAGGAACTTAATTAAACTCATTGTTTGACATAAATGTGTTGGTAAAGATTTACACAACCTACATTAAAGCAAGCATGCATTATATTCGTTGTAATGCCAGAGACATACAAGCCAGCGAGACCATGAGATAACATTTTCATATACATAGAATTCAATCTATATCACTTCTGCAAGAAAACCAAAGTGTACCAGTGTCAAGATGGTCCCATTCTAAGCCACAGTGTTGTAGCAAATTCTCATATCGGATAGGTAGTTTCGGAAACTGAGTGATTCTTAAGAACTTTGTTTTAGATTCACCAAAAAATACCCCGTATTGTGTCTTGATAACTTCAGGAACAAAATTAACTTTGTTATGCCGTGGACCGTTAAAAGCCACTGCTCTCAGTCTAGCTAGGGTTGTATTCCTATAGCACATTTACTTATTGTTTTTTGGAATGACCCTTTAAACAGTTGAGGTTCACTAGTTAAAGTGTCTGGACCTTTTAGTATAGTACACAGCCCATCAGACTAGTTCCTCGGTTGCACTACAACACTCAATAGGAACAATTAAGATGACATGTTTATAATTTATTACAAATTTGTTGAGGAAAAATGATGTTGAATGCCATCCAAGGGTGCTCTGTTGCTTATATGAAGTTTAAAGTATTTAAAAAGTACATTTAACGATACATATCTTGAAAAATACTGGAATTAGCTACAGAAACATTATGGGACTCAAAGTTGTCTCTTTTCTTTGTATTTCAATATATCAAGACTAAAATTCTGCCTTATTTATTATTTAATTGTTTAAGTTAGTTAAGTAACAGCAAAATCTATCTGTCTATCATTCTCCCATGATTGAATACCGGGAATACATTTAAGAAAAGTCACCCAGGAAAGAACCTGGGCACGAAAACCAAACTACCGAACAACTGATCCGCTCTCAACCCCAGTCCCCTTGCATCGGGACTGTGACTGTGTGATCATCGTCAGGTGTGTATCACCATTCCCCTCGAAAGGGAACAGTTACTTTTTAAGAAAAAGTCGCCCAGGAAAGAACCTGGGCACGAAAACCAAACTACCGAACAACTGATCCGCTCTCAACCCCAGTCCCCTTGCATCGGGACTGTGACTGTGTGATCATCGTCAGGTGTGTATCACCATTCCCCTCGAAAGGGAACAGTTACTTTTTAAGAAAAAGTCGCCCAGGAAAGAACCTGGGCACGTAAACCAAACTACCGAACGATTGATCCGCTCTCAACCCCAGTCCCCTTGCATCGGGACTGTGACTGTGTGATCATCGTCGGGTGTGCATCACTATCCTCCTGGAAAGGGAACAGATACTACACATGATCTTCGAGGATGTCTTCAACTCTTCGGTCTATCCGTTCGTTGCACACGTCTCAGGATAAAACTAGTTTGATCTCGGAAGAATGTTATCCAATTCCTCGTTCTTTATTCTATTTCTTTTACAAGTCAATGGACTAACACGTATCAAGCATTCAATTGATGACTACATAACGACGAAAAGACATTAAGCACATGGACATTAATATCCTCTTACTTGAGGTACGTATGTGAGGCTCATTTGCAAAATGACAATTCAAACAGTTATGAGGATTCAGGAAGTTCTCTTCAATATGAGGAAAGGGTTAGACAAGTGGTAGGATTCGGTGTCGTGATATTAAATGACAGGAACTGAATATTTCGTTTTTTTCTGATTTATTTTTAAAATAAATTGCATAGATGTGTGAATTTATGATTTCCATATTTCCGGAACAGAAACCAAAATAGATTTAAAAAATTAATTAATACCTTGTTTGGCTTTTTTCATATGACCTTTATAAATTCATGACACAGACACTATGACATCTTTATCTTTACTTTGTTTTCCTTGCTTCCTTCATAAACTATATTGGCACAGTCTCTACTCTCTAGTTATTCACAAAGAAGTAAGTTTGTTCTCAGAGTTTGTACAGTATTATATATCCCAAATCGGATCTGTATTTCTTGAGGAATAGCCGCCGGTTCGAGGCACCGAGACCTTCCCGGTGCAGGTTCTAATGTTCTCTGTGTCCCGACTAATCATGAATTTGATAATCCTGTTGCTGGTGAGGGAGGTGTCCGAGCATTCCTGTACAGTGTGGAATATCATATCTCTGACTTCCCACTTTACCAAGGTTTCAACTTTTATATATAACAGTTTATAAAGCCACTGGTCGATTCTCCCACCTTATGGTCCCAGGGAAGCAAACATGCCCCTCTGATGAGTGGAATCTTGAATACGAAGACTACTTGATGGCTGAACGGTCCCTTGGTGTCCACCGCAAGTCTCAGTTCTTGTGTATGGATAAAGACTCCCAACCCATGGCAGGATCTGAAACGTTAATAGTGGTCGACTAACAGTGGTAGAGGCGAGGTGCTCTCACATTGGAGGGGGTCTACCGTGCGAAGCGTACACCAGCGGAAATGAACTTAACCTGTGTAGTTTGCACACTCTGGTGAAACATATGGACTAGACAGTTTACTACTTTCAGATTGGGACCTAACACTCGCATGAGTTTATAGACGATCACTGCAATAACAAATAAATGTAAACGTTTTAAGTTATATAACAATGATAATGAGAAACTAGTGTACTGCTTTACTGCTTTAGTCACCCAGAGTTTAAACATTTATTCGGACGATTTATTCGGAGCGGATCTGTTGAACACCGTTAAGTGTGAAATCACAGTACATAGGTAAGCCTGGCTCGAATTATCAATATTTTAATTTCCGCCCTCTTTATGTGTAAGTGATTAGATTGTCATCATCGCGTGTTCCAAACCCTAATAAAACAGCAATTTCAATTCATGTCTCACCCATTTTTACGATCGTCCTACTTTAAAACAGCATACCGACGGAGCCAAAAATGGTCAACATCTCCGTTTGGGGTGGGTGGGGGGGGGGTGGGGGGGGGTGCTATGAAAGTATTCATTTATACTAATACGTCGGTAATAAACATTGGTGAAATATCTGTAACTTAAAGAGCCAAGTTACTTATAAAAAAGCATCTCTCAAGAAAGGACGAAACTGGTCATGATGTGGAAACCACATTCAACACATTAAGTCAATTACATGTCCAATGCCTAACGGAATTTGACTGGATAGTATAAACCACTTGCAAATATGTTAACGTACTCCTTTGCCATTATAGTTCATTCCTCTAGTATGCCCGTCGCCACCCTCAAGGTGTTCCATGCGTAAGCCATGAAATTTGTAATATAACTACTGTTCTGTGTACGTTGGTTCAATGCATAGTACAGTGTAGCGGAACACAGCCTATATCAACCTATATAGTGATACCAGAAGCTGAACTCAATTTTGAAATTCAATACTCTCAAAATGTTTGAAAGTAGAAAGTATCTTCTAGGCTGTTGGTATATTGTCATCAGTTGCATCTTTATCATATCACATAAAGACAAATTGAAGGGTATTTTTGTTTCTGGTTTTCCTTAAAAACGGCTGCGAAAATGTTAGATTATGCTGTAATAGTTTCCGAAATATTAAGTTGCATATCATAAATATATAGTCAGTATCAATTAAGCTGAGACACAAAAGTAATAAAGAAAAGTACTTTCTCTCAAACCAGGATAGTTATAGACTACTATGCATTCAAAAACACGATAAAGGATGACCAAGATAATTATTGTAACTGAGCAAAATATTGATTTCAAGTTGGAACTATCCTCAACTTTCCCGAACTTTAAGTTTCCTTCTATGTTGATCGATTTTCTTTGTGCCAAAATTCTTTTCGGAAAAATATCCCACCCGTTGGTCCGAGTGATTACATTCAATCTAATTTTGTTCTGACTCGTTTATATTTCACTTCGAATTTTAGTAGTGAGGCTGCTGTTTTTCCCCTGTGAAGTGCGTATTGGTGACGTCAGTTACTCCTTCTGAAATCCTTAATCTTGATGTTATTTTTTTTTATAAACACTATGTAGCCCTAATATCCGCTCATGTAGCGTTCGACAGTTTTTTCTTACTAAAAAAGCGACTGTTCAAACAAACGAACTTCTTACATCGCTATGAGCTGTCTGTTTGGTCCAGTGATTGCTAAATGCAGTTTCATTTAACTCTTTTTTTACGACACGATTATGGCAAGCCAATTGCTCAATAAATCGAAAAACATGGATAATCTGTCAAAAAACCATGTTTATCGACCAAAAAACCATGTTTATCGACCGATAAACATGGATTTTTGGTTGATAAACACGGTTTATCTGCAAGAATCCATGTTTATCGCTTGAAAAACATGGGTTATCGCAGATAAACATGGTTTATCGAAAAACAAGGTTTATCGGTCACAAACTGTGTTTTCAAGCGATAAACATGGTTTATCTGTAACAATCCATGTTTATCTGCGATAATCCATGTTTTTCAAGAGATAAACATGGTTTTTCGAGCGATAAACATGGTTTATCGGCGATAAACCATGTTTATCGCCGATAAACCATGTTTATCGCCGATAAAACCATGTTTGTCGCGTAAAAACATAGCTACGGTCCCGCACAATCCGCACATGGACAAGTTCGGAATAATAATCGGCAACGCACAGGCTTAGTATACCGTCATCGATATGACACAGAGCTCACGACTCAAGTCAAATCTGCTAAGTACTTCAGAATTCCGCAACCTCAGCAATCATCATGGAGGTTATACAACCCTCGGTAAGATCAAGTGTCGATTATTGTCAGCCTGGCGTGAACAAGTGCAAGAGTTTGTTCTAAATCTTGTTCGCAACAGCGCGGGGTCGTCACGCCCCAGTGCCTTGCATTCCACTGCCCAAAAGTTAAGGTACTCACTGGCAGTTTCGAGCTGCGCGTGGCCAGGGGAAGAGGGGCACACTTGCAGCCAAGACGTGGGCTTAAGGGTTAACGACGGCAACTACCGAAAGTACGGCTACCTCATGAATAATTTGCCGACTATAGTCACAGCTGCAGCATGAACCATTTGCCCACAGGATAATTTTTTGATAACCTTTTGGGGGGAAGGGGGGGGGGGAGGGGAGGAGGGGGAGCTCCGCCCTGCTTTTTCCGATTATGAATAACGGACCTTTTTATTATGCATAACGAACCTTTTTTCCGATTATGGATAACTGTCCCTTTTTTCGAAAAAATGCACGTTATGAATAACGAACCTTATAAACAATGACCCTTATGACTAATGCTCCTTATGAATATCGGGCTGACCCCAGGAGTCGAACATCAATTGACATGTTTCAAACACAATTCTATAGAATGTCAATTGATACCACAGCATATATGCTGTGTCTGGGTAGGCCCGGGCATGGGGACATTTTCAGGGCGATGAGGGTGAATATTCCCTAAGAAAAAGTATTGTTATAGAGGGAAAATTTCCTGCAGTGTTACACATGGAAACCTAGGCCTATGGCTTAGTAGCGGTATTGCTACTGATTTTCAGGAGCTCTGGAAATCAAAAGCTCTGGAATCGTCAAAGTTTCCCAAATACAGGGCGAATCTTTGATAGTGTATGGGCCTAGAGTTACGTATCGTAACCTATAGTAAGTAATTGCCACAGGCCCCTAGTCTGAACAGTGAAACTTTTACTCAGTCGGAGACAGAACCTATATTGAAGCCACAATATAATTAGCTACAATATGATTAACATAACATGATATCCTTACTAGCTGTTAGCCTTCAATGGAGACTTAAAGATCTTCTCTATTGGTCCCAATTATAGCACACTATAGCTAGGAAAGTTTTGTGATTACGTAATCGACCTGCCACAAAAACTTGGAATATCTAATGAAAATCCATGTTTATCGTTCGATAAACCATGTTTCTCAGAAAAACCATGTGTATCTGCTGATAATCATGGTTTTTCGGTGACAAACCATGTTTATCGGTCGATAAACATGGTTTTTCTGTCGATAAACATGGTTTTTTCGAGTGATAAACATGGTTTATCGGTCGATAAACATGGTTTTACGACCGAAAATCCATGTTTTTTGATTTATTGAACATTTGGCTTGCCATATACGATATGCGTGAACAAGCATATGTTGACGGTAGATGTTATCATTAACAGTGGCGTGAACGGCATTTCAAAGGTGGGTAGGGGGAGATGAACAATTCTAAAAATCCATCGACTGAGTTAGGTAGGCGTTGACCTATATGGAAGGATCATAGCTACTGAAGGATTCTATAAAGGAGGGTGTGACCCTGGGGTGGTTGAAACCGACTCCAATGCTGGGGACGGGGGTGGGGGGGGGGTCTTGCTGTTGTCTCTCGGAAAATAATAATTAGAAAAAACGTCACGTGGTGCATTCTGAGGCATATTTGGGCGATAAAATAATGAGCTCTAATCTAAGTTTGTGTTTATTAGATACTTTTGAGTTTGTGTGTGTGCTTTGAAAAAGGTATAAACACCCGAAATCAGTGGTCTAATTCTTCCCCCTAGCAAAAAGATAAATAGTTACTTGCCTGCATGTATTCGGTAACAGATACTAGCAGACATTAAACGTGATATGGTTACATATGGAATGATTTCCATGAACGTAAACATCCCCATAGACGCGCGACTGCCATTTATTTTATAACTGTATACATAATTGATACACAGTAATCAAATTTCATCCATGCCAAGTGATTGCGCAATTCAAATTAGTTGGTGACAATAGTGCGCATGACTCATAACTACCAGCAACTAGCGACAGACACAAAGAGATCTTGTTGGGTATCATGTGGCATTAACATAACCTCGGTTGACCACAAAGTAACTCAAAACAAACTTTAACTTATGATTCTGAATTTTTCCTTGATAACAATGCGGTAATGGCATTCTTTGTAGCTATGGATGAGAGGAGAGGGGTGTGGTAGGGGGGCAGGTTCAATTCTTAATCCAGGGGGTACAAGTTTAATCGAGATCGATTATATCACAGGTGGTTGAGAAGTGCTCTTGTCAAATATCCTTAATCAACAGAATGTTTATCTATGACTACAGACACAAGCGCTACAATACAACCTATATATTTAGTACTTGTATTTACGTCATTCTTATTCCTATCCAAAACTCTACAAGCCGTCTTTGACTGAAAATTGTTTAAGTTGATATGTAAAAAGACAAATATGACAGAGTGAAAGCTCTAAAATTAGACATTCATTCCACAGCCCCACCCACCTCTTCCCCTCGGCATCCTGGGTAAGGTGTAAGGAGTACGTTCATCATTGTGCAATTATTTTCTATGAATTCAGCACCCTCACAACCCTTACCAATATCAGATTTTTGTGTAGATAGTTGTGATTATCTCCGAAAGTAACATGAAGATGGATCAATTTTGTGGTCCATTGTCAAGCAAGTATAGTAACCATTATTGATGCTACGTTACTGATGCTATACCATAGTTTATCATGATTATTATACAACGAAGGCTTGGTACGCACAGAGCATTGCTAAAACTGAAAACAAAAATGTGGCATATCGTGTTACACGGACAAAGAAATATGTTTATGTTTAGTTAGATTATAGTACAAATGAAAATGATCTGGCATCCTCATGTTTCATGAACTTGTTTGTCTGATTTGTTTTTCTAAGTCTGATCTCTGTTTTTGCAACAAGATACCAACAAGATTCTAAACCAGAAATTGATCAGGTTTGTTGGTTTTTGGTCCATTGACAAGAAGGTTATAACCGTAATATATGCTACGTCACCGCTGCTATACCGTAGCTAATCATGCCAAGCTTTTCAATGTAGGTCTGGTACGCACATAGCATTGCTAAAACTAACAACAAAAATATTGCATATCATTTGACACGGACAAAGAACATGGCGTTATTTCTGCCCTACGCCAATGAGGCACACGTCCAACCCGACCATTTGTGCCTAAGCAGTCGGGTCCAAACGTATTAGATACACCACAAGAACATTTTTCCGCCCAGCCCCGCCAGGCCTAGCTAAGTTGATCCGCCCTTTATCTTCGCGATAACACGTTCGATTTGCCCGAGGTAATTGTGCACCGTGTATCATCCATCAGATATGACCTCGCGGGGTCGTGCAAGTCCACTGGAGTTCCCTAGACTGTGCTGTAGGCCTAATGTATATAAACGTTATGTTCATGGATAATATTAGCAGCACTAGTATCGCAAAAGTTCTTGTTTCTTCGACAATTCTTAAAGTTCAAAGTGATAGTAAGTTTTAATAGTTTCACAGTAATTTCTCACTATTTCAATAATAAACAGTTCTACAAGGAGAACCTCCTTGGTTGCACAAGCTTCACAATTTATGTACACTTCATTGATTCCACACAATAGATCCAAGCATATCTATGTAGCAATTTCATCTTGTGCTCAATAGGGAGGATAATCACGTAACTATCTGTGAGAGTCTGTCGTCAGAGTGGGGGATATGAGGGGTATTGATGCCATCTAGTTGTACCCCAGATTTTCTATGAAATACTTTTATGGAGTAAGATTATAGTACCAATGAAATTTATCCGCCATCATCATGTTTTATGAACTTGTTTGTCTGATGTGTTTTTCTGTTTTGTGTTTCTTTGTTTTTGTAAACAAGATACCAGCAAGATTCTAAAGGATCCAAATATTTAACAATACTTGGGTAACCATCAAAGGAGGAGTTTAGAAGCCATTCTATAGCCAAGCAGCCAAGATGACATCTTCTTACTTCGTGCTAGCTGTGTGTCTCCTAGTGTGTGGACTTAGCAAAGTGTGATGCCTTGGAAAAGCGTCAGGTAAGTAGGCAACAAAATCAAGAAATTGGCGTTTATTAATTTATAAATTTAAAGAGGTAATGCAGAATATTGTTGGTATGCTTTATCTTCTCAATGGGTTTAGTAGAGGTGAGTAAGAGTCAGTATTTCACGATCCACCAATTTCGTAACTTTATTTTCACGACCATTGGGTAAAGGGTGTACGGACACAGTTCGGATGATCCAGAACCCAGCCACCCCCCCCCACCGCTCCCACCCTGGCAAGGAATATTTCTATGGTAACCCTTTTGCCGCTGAGGCCGTTTGTAAGCAAGTGTGCATGCAATCAGTAAAGGCATGCTGCTGTCAAGTGGTTTAGCTTATTTCCGGTGTGCGACCGGCCGGTGTATAGGGAGTGACAGACATCCACTGGTCTTGGGAGGGTGCAGTAGAGGAAACGCCATCCACTGCAGGACACGACATGCATGCTCCAGCGGATCTTGTCTTCACACAGGCGGGGTTACTTTCCGCTGTTACCACCAATTATTTTAGTAAACGTATTGAGTAAGTCGCTCCAGAGTATTGAGTAAGTCGCGTGACAATTTCTTCTAACGTTTCAAATGCATCCAAAGTCTTGCCCTCACCTGCTTTCAAAGTCTTGTCCACAGGTATATGTACCCTTGCTCGCCACCTGTGCTCAAGTACTTAAGGTTTACAGAACATGTTCCCCCTAATATATCCATAGTCTCATGGTGATGCTTTTCACTCTCCTTCTGTCTTTCTGTGGAATAGAAGCTGAACCTATGTCTAAATTTAAAGCTTAAGATTAATCTATTCGCAATGGTATATACTTTTTCATCCAGTTACTCTGTCCTCTTCTCTCAGCGCAACGTATTCTTGGAAAAGTCGTTTGTAATACTCTTTTTCTTGCGTGAAAACTGTTCATGCCTCAGAGTCCGTTTCTGCTTATCACGAATGTGCTTGCCCACTGTGTTTTAAATGCCCGAGGATCTGTCCGATACAAACGTCTTGGACATTTCTCAAAAGAGGGGCGTGAATTTATGCAAACCACAAATCTTTATTCATATTTGAGTAAGTAAGTAAGTAAAACTTTATTTCTCCAAAAAGGAAATTTGTGTACTCGCACTACAAAACAATAAGACGGATATCAAATGTAAATATATAATATGTAAAAATGTGGGTATATACAGATAATACGATAGAAAGGATTAGAAAAATCAACGTAACAGAGTATCATTAAAAAGCTTCATTGCACGAGGAATAACAGAATCCCGGTATCTGTTGGCTTTTAGTTCCGGAAGTCTCAGCCTACCAATGCCTCTTGTCATTTAACTGTCATGCAGTTGATCATGGAGAAGATGACTAGATTCATCCCATATAAAGTCTAAATTAGACTGAAGAAAGAAATGGTAGACCGAATCAAATGAAGGCAGGGACTTACCAACCACCCTTTCTGCTTTCTTAATAATGTTACCACCCCAACAGACCAAGCAGTATCGCCAAACCCCACAAATGGTAGCACTATAAAATAATTGTAAGATTTCCGGACGCACATTAAAGTTGGACATTTTCCTAAGACAGTATCATGTAGAGTTTAACGACGGAAATCAATTAACATTTCTTTCGTCTTGGAAACATTTAATTCAAGAAAATTTGTATCACAATAATTCACGAAAGATTGCAGCTAACTAAGGTACGTACTATCATCATTATCCTTAATTAGACCAATCATGCCGGTATCATTAGCAAATTTAATGAGTGGGCACCCTTCCTCCGAAGATCTGCAATCATACGTGTACAGGGGCGTCAATCCGATTTGAAACGTGGGGGGGGGGGGGACGTAATCGATTCGAGTATTCCGGCCGTAAGTACTATCTAAGCGGAGCGCCACCATCAGTTGGCGCGCAGCGTACCAAGAAAATTTCAGATTTCAATACCTGCCAGATCGCTGGAGATGGCACTTGCCAGGCTGGATAGCAGCCATCTAGTTGCGTCATTTCGGGAGAAAATTACAAATTCGTCAATCAGGAAATCTGCAATAAAGTTCATGCGGCCTTAATTTTTGGTGGATTATTTCCAGTTGACATGAACATTATAGAACCCAGTGCAAGTTGACAAATGATGCAGCAAACTGGAACCCCAGCCCCATTTTGCCCTATGTTTCAGGATAGAATACCCCTCATTTGTTCGAACCCATGACAACTAACAATCTGTGAATAAATTTACTTCGAAATGGGCACATTATATTGCACCAAGTCGGTCAAGGAATGACCCAGGGCCTCAGATATAGGCCTATAGCAGGGGTGGGCAACCTTCTTGAATGAATGGGCCAGATTTTAGGAGTGAAAGATTGACAGGGCCGCACCTAACCAACGACCTGCTGTTGATTTCAAACCTTTGCTTCCGAGGACGTTCAAGCAATAGGTGTATGTACCAATCTGTATTCACAAAAACATAATGTCAATACAGTCCAGTTGATAATTAATGGTGATAATAGACCTACCTGACAGCATCATTAGTGCAGATAAATTCTAAGCAGCTAGTTCGTTTTTTGTGATAATGTAAAAAATCACTGGCGGGCCGCATGTGGCCCGCGGTACGTAGGTTGCCCACCCCTGGCCTATAGGAACGATGTCCCAAAATGTCCCCGGACATATTGGCGAATGAAGCTATCCGCCGCGACTGCATGTGAGTTTCTCGACTTGCCGTCCTGGGAGTCATACCATAAAATGGTGCATTTCCTCATACGCCATTATTAATAATTTAAATAACTAACTTATTAGACACAACCCAGATCCGAGTTCGTATAGTGAGCTTAGCGCAAATTTGGCCAAAAGTCGTCATACGCCAGCATGTTAAACCACCAATGACTTTTAATGTAACCCGTGACACACTTCCAACTGGACTGTGTCAGTTGAAATGTTTTGCTAGGTCTACGAGAATACATTTCTGTGAAATTTGAACAAGGATGGCAAGACAAACCACTTTAACTATGTTTTCAGAACCTCACACATGCGCATGTATCGTCAGACTTAGAATAGGTCCCATGTGAGTGGTGGCTAAAGTGATGAAGGCATGAAAATAAATCAGTGGTTGTTCGTTGGAGTCCTGACGCAAGTTACCTCGGTTGCTAGGTGGATCTGCATCTGGTAATCGGGTGAATTCTGGTCGGAGCGTACTATGTAACCACCGTGTACCCAGGGACGTAGCTAAGGCCTGATGATTGGGGGGGGGGGTAGTGACTGAAAATCCAACTGGATGGGTTTTGAAGCCAGAAAATGCCGACTGCTGCTTTGTAACCCCCACCCTCGCGCTACTCGTCAACGATACGGTCAGTGTCAGTCAGAAACCCAATCTTTCGCGACTGCACTTTTGTTTCGAATTTTTTTCCCATTTCACAAATCTATTAGCCCCCCCCCCAAAAAAATGTGTTTTTCAGTAGTGAAAGTTATATTATTATTACCATTAATATTGTAACAACTTCCAAATCATTCTAACCAATATGGAAGGGTAATAAGACGGAAAATGATTGTATGCTATTTGCATGCGATGTAAGCAAAGATTCATGTCTATATGATATGCACTTTAACATGTGGAACGCGCGCGTAGCGCGCGAAAAATTTTGTTTTATTTTTCGTCAAGTCGTTACAACCCCCCC
>JAIPMN010020043.1:31935-47769 GCA_020650975.1 Apostichopus californicus
GGTAATAAGACGGAAAATGATTGTATGCTATTTGCATCGATGTAAAAACCGATGCATGCCTATTTGATATGCACATGTGGAATTAACGCGCGCGTAGCGCTTAAAAAATTTTGGTTATATTTTTCGGGCAAGACGTTACAACCCCCCCCCCCCCAAAAAAAAAAATCAAATTGGGCTCCTACGCCTATGACGGTAGTTCTATTAGGCATTTTTAAATTGGAGTATTCAAAATTCCGTGGAGAATAAGAATCGCGGGATACAATTTCTCAAAGTGGCAAGGAAAACGTGGTAAATATGACAGATTAAAGGTAAATTTTGACCGAAATTTTTCAATTTTTAGGTCATGCACAATCACAGGAATAAATGAATAGGCCTAGATAAACTAGAGTGCGACAGTCGGAAATTCCGACTGTCGCACTCCAATTTTCCAACTATCGTCAGTTTTACCAAGTTTGGGGATGAGACACCCCCCCCCCCCCTTCAAACGTCTTCAAACGCCTCAAAGCAGTAAAAGATCTCTCGGCTTCCGTCGAACTGGCGGAGGAGACGAGGAGCAACCGCAAGAGAGCTTCGACTTCACCAAACATAGCCCGTACCGCTGGATTCATCAACTTGAATATTTGTCTATACCCTTCAACCGACGACGACTGGAACTGGCCTCGAAAGAAAGGCAGACTAAGCTTAAGATTGTCAGAGAGCTCAGGGTGCCAACTCACGAGATCTGGGTGGAATTCTCCATTCAGCAACATTAAATGATATTCGATGATATGAATCCTGAGATGTGTAAGCTCTAACCAAATAGAGCCACGACACTACTCTTTTTCCAAATGTGTGGGGGGGGGACATTTGATATTGTGTCCCCCACCCATCGAAATGTGGGGGGGGGGGGACGTGTCCCCCCGTCCCCCCCTGGATTGACGCCCATGTACGTGTATAATGTAAAAAGGAAATTTAGGTGCTAGCACTGTCCCTTGAGGGGCTCCCGTATTAGAACAAATTGTTATCAGAACGACAAGTCGGGAAAAGTTTAAAAAAATGTGTTCTGTTTGTAAGATAATTCATGATCCAGTGAATTATGCCATTGGGAACCATCGTTTTTATAAGTTTTTCGAGAATATATGGGTTTGAATGGTATTAAAGGCGGATGGAAAATCAAACCTGATTGGCTTCTTCGCTTTTCCGAAGCAAATCTGCCAAAATCAAAGGAAAAGATAAGATAGCTTGAAAGAAATGTGCAAAAACCTAGTATCAATCGAAAGCGTCGCCGGGGCGTTCTCTGGACAGTACAGCAAATAGATACGGGAAAATTGCTTTGTGCTGTTCATACTAGGGTCTTAACAAGACTAAGCGCAACAAGACTACAAAACATATTTTGTTGGCTTTAGTTATTGCTTAGCAAAACTGATGAAAATTATCTGAATCTTTATGCCAACACCACAACCTCATTGCATTTGGTATCACGAAGTTACGAATATTAAAATTTTGCGATATTTTGTCACGGCATCCGGCAACAACAGAATGGATGACATCATAAAAATGCCTTATTTTTCGTTATAATTTCTGAATTATTTATCTACAGAGGGGGTAAAAATTATACAGTTTGATAAAATTCTAATTTCACAGAACTTTGGCAGCTAAACATTTCAAATGTATCAGTTTTCAAGGATACACCAACAAGAAGTTGATAATAGAATGAGGAAAGCTTTTGAAGAATACTTGCCCAGATGACATCACACATGTAACCTTTCACAATTTGCGTACTTACATACTGCATTTTTGTTATGTAAAGCGTGCCGTTTGTTGAAATATTGCATATAACGGTAATTGAAAGATACACTGCTATTAAAAATGGAGACAAAGGTAATTGAAAAGTATCCCTTTTACATATTTAAATTGAGAGTTGGAATTTGTACAGAATATACAGAGCATCCATTTTGTCGAAAAATCAACAGTGACTACAACTAATCTGTGACGTACTGGCACCCTCCTTCAGTTGGTCGGTCGGCACCGCGAAGCTCTCCCAGTCTAAATTACGTTCATACGACAAATTAATACAGTGTTACCTACCAAAGGCACTCCCAGTATTAATTAGATTTACCTTGGTCCAGTACTTTCAGACTTATATCGACACTAAACTACGTATTAATGTACCGTTTTTCTCTGTGGCTTAGATGATGTGAAGCACTACGCCCCGGCGTCCCATACCTCTTGACAAGCTTGCAATGTATCAAGTATGCCTACATTATTGTCAATTAAACTCTTACCAAGGTCGATTACATGACAATAGGTGCAAGTACATCTGGTTGTATATTGCCTAATACTATGGTAGCATTACGCATTTCATAGACCGTTGTTAAAGGTCTATGGAACACTAAGAACAACATTGTCATAATCACTCTAACTCTAGGCATTAGTAATCATGAAAATAGCTGCACTTCCCATCAAACTCCATCAAAGATTGACATTTTACGAGTCTTTTCTCAATTCTAGTTATTTATGAATAAACATTAGCTTATTAATGCACATTGATGATATAAAGGGAGTGACTACCTAATTTTCTGTTATGTTATCCCTTTGTTTTCACAACCTACGTTTCAAGGACACTAAACGCAGGTTTGTGCAAGTGCAGCTGCCTGTACTTTGATTAATACTATAGTAGCAGTATGCATTTCACAAACCTTTGTTAAAAGTACAAACCACAGTGGGACGGTGTGGATCAATATCTAAACAGCATCGCTTATCTGCCTTTTGGCTAAGATCATGTGTAGCATTATGCTCACTTGCAGGGACACCGTGATATACACCTGGAGATGATCACACAGTCACAGTCGTGATGTAAACGGGACTGGAGTTGCATGACAGCAGATCAGTCGTTCGATTGTCTGGTCTTTCGTGCCCGCAGGTTCTTTCTTGGGTGACTTTTCTCAAAAATAATACCTAAACAGCTTACATTTGCAAACTTATGAAATGTAAACCTAGCAATATATCACTAGGACAGGTCAAGTCAGTGTGATCTCCAAATGCATGAATGTACGATCAAATGGATGAGACATGAAACGCCACAAAGCGATTACAACGTTTACGCAGTAATACCATTCATGAACTACCCATGGTAGCTTCCATGGTATAATGTATACCGTCACTGGCCCTTGAATATGTGTTCCATGCATATCCTGCATGACATTCAAAGCCATAATGGCAATCTTTCAGCTGCTCAGTGCATTTTCTATATCCCTTTCTTTTTTATTGTTAGACCATTCCTTTTGATGTTGTCTTAATGTTTCTGGCAACATCAGAGTGAACGATTTCATCAAAGCAACAGTTTTGTTATGTTTTTCATTATTATGTTTAATTCACTTATGTGCTCTCAAACTAAACAACTATTGGCCTGTTACAAAAGCTGGAAAGCGCGCGATTGTTGTTATATTACATTTTAAATGACGTGGTATAAATACAGTTTACATGCTAGTTTAAAGGATAGTCCGGTGGCAAGTTACATAACTCTTAAAGATAAACTAATGCTCGCTGTTAGTTGGAACCCCTTTCTCCATATCTTGTATCTAAATCGATCGACCCGCGGAATGATTGTTCCCTATTTTGACAGTACTCCAGGAAGTGTATCACAGTAGGAGGTCTGTTATGTCATCATGACATGCTGGTGTTCTTCAATAGCTCTACTTTTGTATTGTCATGTTCTTGTGGATGTATCCTTCATATGTGATACATATGGAAAGTGTACTCAGTTGTGAATTTCATCAAAATGCAACTGTTTTTCTTGAGAAATGTATTAATTTTCTTTTATAACTAACTGACTTAAACATTATTTAAACAATTAAATCAAGCTACTGTCACAAAAATCTCCAAATTTAAATAAAAATGTCTTGATCAGTTGCATTAAATTCCCAGGATTTGTTAAACCATCAAACTCAGCCACTGCTAGTAATTGTTGACCGTGGTAGGTGATTTGGTCATTCAGTACCTTTTGATATCGTCGAAATAAAATTGTTGTATGCTGTATATACTATTATCCCACAGTTTTATAAAGTTCTTCAGTATAATGCTCTTGTTCTTTGCAGCGTAATGGTCCCATTATATCACCCGAATCCGATGACAGTCTGCCGTCAAATGGTGGTAAGTACCTATCTGACTTGGAATGACTCCGTATTCATCCTCACATCACAACACGGTTGCCATGTAGTTGTACTCACCTTCATGGATTTGTACCCGTAAGCTACTCTAGGTATATTGGAAACCTAGTTTATATATAAAGGCAACATTTAAGTAATTGCACTGTATCATAACCAAAGGTGAATACCACTCATGGGCTACACTGCGGAAGCGCACGATTTTGAGAGCCTACTTGTTGTATGTGTGGTATCTACTGGGGCATGTTTACCAGGGATTACAAAAAGAAGTCGCATTTTGAAACGAAAATCTAGCTGTACACTAATTTCTATACTATTATTATATATTTTCTAATGAATGATGTATTTAAAAATAAAATTACACTAAAATAAGCGTACGCCACCCGCTCCGACACAAATAATCCCACAAAAAATATGCAACAAACACAGACGCACACATCCACAAATTGACCCCAAAGCAAAAGAACTGACATAAAATAATTATGCCTTTCGCAGGTTCAACTATCCTACCAGCCAACTTGCAGGCATCTTATTTTCTCGGTCAATGCGTAATGTGTCCACCAGGTGACCCAGGACCTCGAGGGGCCCCAGGGGGCCAAGGATTACCGGGACGGGACGGTCGTGATGCCATCCTATTTAGTAAGCACAGATTTGTGTTACTTAGCCTATATGATCCTTTGTGTATTGGCAATTACTAAGAATGAACCTTTTACACGCCGTGTGCAACTGACAGTAGTTCAGGTGACGAGAAACATGGAACCGCAATCTGCTCCTCTACTAATACCTTTAATGGTCTACATATCGACTTTAATTTTAGCCAGTACCAGGAATCATGTTTTATTTTTGTTCTATTCTCACATATTCCAATTCCATTCGGAGAATGCTCTAAACTAGAGGAATTCTCTGAATGAGATTCTGTCCTAGCTTTAACCTTCCTTGTTTGAGGAGATTCTGTTCTGGTGTTAAATGTCTCGTAAATAAACGCTATGCATACCGTGAGTGTTGCTAAGGTCTTGCCTAAGTGTTGTACTTTCATTCTAAGTATTGAGACATACCATGACAACATTCCAGTAATTGTTTCCTCCCTGGTTGGATACATATGATCACGCTTAGAAATTTAACACTAAATTAGGATATCCCGGGACAGAATATTCTGTGTTGCCTCACAGTCAAACGTCCCGTTAATTGCCTAATCACAAACAACTGTTAAGCTCTTTCCGTCATCGGGGAAAATGAAAGATAATTATGATCATAACACTATGAACATCCAGAGACTACGCTCTCATTCTTAATATTATGAAAGCCCATGCTATCGTTATGATGTCATTTTCTTACTTTAAGTATATATAGTTCAATTTGTAAAAGAAAAGTCCAGGCGCTTTGAGAGGAGAAGAACTCGGGGGGGGGGGGGGATAAGGTCAATATAAACAAAAACAGAGGCTCTCTATGTACCAAGGCATGGATGTTAAGTGGTATCTATCACGTGTTTATCATATTACACCAGGTATCCACTCTTTATTTTGTCTACGTGGCCATTACTTTTCGGTAATTTTCATGTAGATCCAGTTGATGGTCCGCCTCCTAACCCACAACCTCCAATACCACCACCTCCACCCAAAGATGGTCCATTACCGGGTGCGACGTACATCAGATGGGGCAGAACAACTTGTCCTACAAATGATAGGAAAATTTATGGTGGTAAGACATGCCCTTTGGGGAAGACTAGGTAATGTGTTTCAAATCTCTGGTAGTTTTATTTCACCCATCCGATCCCACCTCATATTCCCACACAAACACCTTAAAGACCACATTCGTCCAAGTGTAGGCCTGTAAATGCACGCAATGGCGGGGAATGTTGTTACGAGTTTACAACGGCAATAATCATACCCCTCACACCCCTCCCATTCATATTCAGAAAGTGGTACTAAATACTATGATGTAATCAGTTGTAGTAACAAGTGACACTATTTTCTTCAATCTGCAGGACTGTTCGATTGACAATTGCTGGAATGAATGTTTAGAGAGAGTAATAATGAACGTAAGAAAATGTCAAAGGTCAGTGAAGTTCAAGGTTAATATACTTCAAACGTGGAGAGTATGCGATGATTAATCGATGATTTTTCAGACTGATAACATCATATCGGTCATACACAGAAATTTGGGATGTGATCTGACACAACATGGATTGCCAACTTGTTGTCTTGAAAATCGCTAAAAGGGAACACAAATATCTGAATATAATAACCCTTCTGGAGTCACACTGCCTCTCCCCACCCTCCAGTGAAAGATTGTTAGATATGTTCCTAACAAATTTCAAGAATAATTCGGTTATTTCTGTTGACAATATTTGGTTACATATTTATGTTTGCAAATCTCTAATAGGGAACAAAACATATCTGAAATTGCTTCAGCGCCATTTGACCCACAAAGTATTTGCCATCTTTTCGGCACCCTGCACTCTAGCCAATAACAATGTACCCACTTCAGATTACCCTCATACACCACTGAAAATGCATTATCAAGAGATTCAAAGACCCATTTTGAATTGCACTCCTTCCCCCTCGATCTCTCACATGTGATTATTTTAAAAGCCTAAGTCAACTAAATACTCCGGTATAGAGTAATGGGAAGAACATATGCGGAGGGATGGAATTTAGAAGTGTTATATTGAGATATAGTACTTCACTCATAGTCTTGACACGCAGGTGGCCCTGGGCTTCGATTTATCCCGGAATTTTTGGACTCGGACTTTCACTGGCTGGATTCGGACTTGACTCAATTACAGCCCTAGAAATTAAAACTATGACTGAAGAAGACCATAATCATATTTTCTTGCAGAAAATATATATTGTCGTCAAGACAAACAGCTACTGATGAGATATTGCAGATGCCATTAACGTTTGTTAAATTACTAATATAAGAGGACCTATATGAACTTGATAACTGGGCCGCTACTCAGGTAAATGACCATGGCGAAATCATATGGTTCATTTTACTACAAAATTACATAGCTAAGTCGGAAGGGAATTGAACCAAGTTGCCTCAGTGGAACAAATCGTGGGCGATATCACTATATTGCGCCCTTCTTGTTTAGCTATCTGTGGAAACAAGACTTTATTACTTCTAATTTTCTAATGAATAAAACAGTATTAGTGTAAATGTTTAACGTTTCTTCTTACAGGTGTAACGGCTTCAAGCCATTACAATCACAAAGGATCAGGCAGTAATTTTCTCTGTTTGCCAATGAATCCCATATTGAGCCCACACTCTAACCATCATCGCCGCTCGTACATTGAACCCCGCGGATGGCCAAGTCCCGCTGCAGCCCCTGCCGTCATCAATGCACCTATTTATGGAACGGAATACAATGAGGCTCTTCCGAATAGTCCGAACATTCTGAACTCTGAAGCTCCATGTGCCGTTTGTCAGGCAACCGGACGACAGAGTGTTGTGATGATTCCGGGATCTGTTGAGTGCTTTGGCGAAAGTGGGTGTCCCCCACCCCATTCTCAGTATTTTCCATTGTTTTCTTGAAGTATATTAAGAAGCCAGCAATGGTCACAATAAGCGTCTTTATGTGGATTTTGGCAATATGAAAGCACTGATACACAAAACGGTTTATGTTCAGTTACCAGTTTCGGCTACCTCCCAGAAAGGTATATTGGATGTTGATGTTGGATTATTTCCCATACTTGGCTTGACTTCATTACAAGGATTATTGCACATGATTTTGGTAGGAAGGCATGTGTCGGATTATTTACTCTTTTTCTCTCTGTATTTTACATTGCCGTTGTGCTTATTAATTCCTTAAACTTGTACATGTTTTACTCTTGTTGTTTCAATGCATGTCCGCATGTCCTAGCTCATGTCTATGTTGTCATCGATTCCTTGCTCATGTCTTTGTTATTGGCTTAGTACATGTTATTGACCATACCCATGTTATTGACCAGGTACTTGTTATTGACCATGTAGCCTACTTGATATTGACCATGTATTGGCCATGTTATTGACCATGTTATTGACCTCGTAGCCTATTTGTTATTGACCATGTGGCCTACTTGTTATTGGTCAGGTCCTTGTTACTGACCATGTTTTTTATTGACCATGTCCTTGTTATTGACGATGTACTTGTTATTGACCATTTCCTTTCTATTGATCATGATCCTGCTCCTGTCTACATTCTTCATCTTGTACTTGTTATTTCTCATGTCCTTGGTCTTTGTATATCTTTGCTCCAGGTTGCTTTCTTGCTTTTCACATCCATTGCTCTTTGCGGTTACAAGAATCTCTTCCTCTGACCCATTACCTTGCTTTTGTTTAAATCGTTGCTGCTATCTGTTCATCTTTGTTGATGCTCTTGCTCGTGTCATGAACAAGACACAAAGATAGAATAATGTCACGGAGAAGGGAGGGGAAAAGAAATGCGACACGAGCAAATTCTTTCTCTAACTCTTATTCTGGTTCATTATGTTACTCGTGTCCTTGCTGTTGTTACTTGTACCTTCTTTATGACATATTCGTAAACATGGTCATGATCTATTATGACAGTTGTCTTAGCAAAAGGTGCCATGGTAAAGTTAATGTTCATTAGTAGTGAGTCTTGGCGGTGGGGAAGGAAGGAGGATTCTTGGTTAGTTGAACGAGGGTGACATGAAGACCATATAGTGGAGGGGTGTGTGTTTGTGTATATATGTATCTGTTAAATCTGCACTTTTGTGTTAAAACACCCCAAACGACCTATCAAATTTTCTCAACACGTGGTAGAAGGTATAAAGAACTTACCCCATGATATGAACTTGTGTCTCATCAGTCTTCAAAATGAACGGTCATACTAGGTCTAATTAGGCAAACTGTAACTGTTCTTCCAGAACTCCAAGGACAAGCATTTAAACTGAGGTCAACGATCACGGGTTTAATAGTCAAAAGTTTACTTGTCCAATATTCTCCTAGTGGGAAGGTGTCATCTGTAGGTAACGTGTGTATTACAGACCATTAGAACGTAAAATCAAAGCACAAAATTAGTAATTAAAGTAAAATGACGACAAATGTTGACTAGACGTGCATTTTCTTACATGATATTTTCGTATTGATTTGTAGGGTGGACTCTTGAGTATCGGGGATACATGATGTCATCTATCTATACTGCTCACAAATCTGAATTCATTTGCGTTGATAACTACGCAGAGGCAATTCATCGTAGCGGAGCGAGCAATGAAGAGTCGACAATTGTTCCAGTACACGTTAAATGCAGTGCAAACGGTGGAGGTCTCCCGTGTGCTCCTTACGCTGATGGCCAAGACTTACCTTGTGTTGTGTGTACCCAGTAATGAACACTGGCATTATCAGCGTACAAAACCCTCAAGACAAATTGTTGACTTTATAATTGATATTTCAGTGACATTCAATGTTAATTTTTTTTCTTTCTTACCTATAGACGAACATTTAACAGTGATTCGTATCACTGCCGCAACACCAGTGATCGATGGTTAGGTAAATTACACGATGGATTTCGAGAAATAAGAGTGACAAAGTGACCCTCAACTGGGTTCACTTATAAACTCAAATAACAGTTTGTTTTTGTTAGGTCTAGAAATGAAAGCGCAACAGATAACAGGCTAATCAGGTTTATGCATATTGGTAGCACACATTTAGTAAAAGTTGCATTTCATACGGTGAAGGGCTCATATTGAACTATACCAATAAATAAAGAACGCAACATGACATTTGTCTCCTCTAGCTTTTCTGAAACCGACGACGGTGACTGTCCGAGGACGGTTTCGACAAAAAGCAACACGAGTATCAACTAGTTTATAACTACGGCTACAATACTCGAAGACTTAGGAGGGAATTTCTGATTGTGTACACTGTTTGGCCGTGAGTGTATACGGTGAGAAAGAGGGGGTTCTGCGAAACCACAGGAAGCATCATCATTTGCAACAGTTCTTATTCTCAGGTTTTTGTATAAGGAAGTACGTGTCAGAAAGAGCCCCATAGCCCTAGACTAGTGGGGGATGGGGAAGGGGCATGAGAGAAATTCCGGGGGGATGCTAAAGCGTTCTCACATATTTTTTGTTCTCTCGTAACAATTTTGAAGCCCTAAAACACATGTTAGAAAGAGCAATTAATGTTTCTCTAAAACATTATTTTAAACCTTGGTGAAATGTCAGAAGAAGGAATTATATTTCTCTGGAATGTATTTCAAAGTCGCCGCCGGGGTTGAAGGGGTAACATCCCCGGAAGCTATAGCATTTTGAGATGCTTCGTTTCTCTCGTAGTGATTATGTAGCACAAAAGTATATATTATTTGTTATTATTTACAAATTATTGAGGGTTTCCCCTTATACCTCTGACCCCATATCCTACACCTCTCATACCATTTGTAACCAACTCACCACTCATACAATCAGCTGTTTCTTTGATCCGTTTCAAGCTGACCCTAATTTGGGAATTGCAAACGTAAGAGGAAACAGAAAGAACGACTTTTGTATTCATTTGTAGTCTATCATTTTTGGTGTGAAGCCTCGCCGACTTGGTCTCAATTTTGGATTTGCACAGGGGTGCCACCCCCCCCCACACCACCACCTACAATTCCGAAGAGGCGGTTGGGGCACTGTTATTAACTGGAGTAAAAGCCAGCTGAAGTGGGGAAGGCGCCCCCAGTATAACTCAAGGGAAAAGGGTAGGGGTAGTTCACGGAAGCTGTCAAATTTCATTATATATCTTGTACTTTACTAAAGCGCTTTTCAGCACACACACACACACACACAAATACTAAAGTGTAAGTTCATCACACTCAGTTGTCGTATGCTGAGCTGCATTATTGATAGTCTCAGTTTTTAACAGTCGTGTAATCCTCTCACAGCCTATCCCTTTCATCTTACCTCTCTCTCTCTTCTGTCTAATTTTGCTATTTTTCATTGTTCTATTGTACATTTAAGCTGTATGTCCATCTGCCTCTTCTTTATGTGACCATAGTCTGTTCTTGAGAGAATGACAAATATAGTTACTTAACGAGAATTTTCATGTAGGCATATTACACGAATTTGCAATGTCTTTTCCAATAATTAATCAATTTCATGCAATAAATAGAACAAAAGCAAAGGGAATATATGCCATAAAAGTCTGATTAGGCAAAAAAATATTAGTAACCACATGCAAAAAACAAAGCCGAAATCAAGGCAAGATTTATTTACTTTTTACTCAACTGTTTGAAAATAAATTTGGTAAGGTAATATACTAAACTGCATTGTTTTGCACGTCCGTAGGCGTAGGAGGCGGGGGCGAAGGGGCGACAATATATTTCCGTGAAATATGCTGATATTGTTTTGGGCACCCGACCCCTCCCCCTCCCCTCTCCCCCTCCCCCTCTCCTCCCCCTCCCCCTTCAAATAAACTGCAATCAGTTAGATGTTAGTCAGTAATTCCGTAGAAAAAAAGCAGCCTGAGGTAATAAGATTAACATGCTAAGCTTATCCGAGATATCTGACATTATTGTTGTGGATATTTGACACAATTCGCAGTCCATGCTTCCCTTCTCTGTCCAAGACGATGTTCTGATATGTATAAATGTTATCATTCCTAAGATCGAACTCGAATTTCAAAGGTAAGGGAAGTCTTACCAGTACGCCCTTCCATATGGTCACATCTTTTGGGCAAATCGTCCCCCCTTGATCACACCACTATCTTATAGCAGTGTTTCATGATTCAGGTGACAGATTTTTTTTATAAGATACATTGTTAATTAACACTAACTGCCAATTCTGTAAACATGATGTTGTGGACGTAACACTACAACAAACGTAATACCAACATCAATCGCTAGTCGCAAACTAACAGTCTAATACAGGAAAAAAGAAATTTGTTTAAACCTTTGTGTATGACACCAGTTCTCTATCCTTTGTCTGCATGTACAATTATTACTGCATGCTATTTCTGACCTCTTTGTATCAACCATATGCTCCAACAGTTTGTTATGGCGGTGTTAGTTAGATGATGTATCAGGAGTCCCTTCAAAGGGAACAGATGCCGCAGACGGTGTTCATCAAAGGTTTGTGAGCGACTAACTGTGTGCTGCACAACTAAAGAGAACAGGTACTTCACACGAGGTAAGCTAAATGGTCCAATAGCAGGAATGATTACACCTCGTACTGACATTAAATATAATGGTAGTTTCTTTGTTCTCATATGCAACAACTTAATCATCACGATTATAATCGTACCGGACACGTCACACATGTATTTCCTTTGTCTTCGACGCTGAGACACGTTTATAATCTATGTGTAACTTTGTAAAGGTAAAGCGAACAACCCTAGCAGCTGTTCAATCATTTCAAAGCAGCTGTCAACTTTTTGCACTTGAGCGGTTTTGTTTTCGTTTTCTTTATTGTCTCTGGTTATAATATTAGCGCTAGCTTAATCACACAATAGCAAACCAGATACAGTAGGGGAAAGGTCCAAACTTTAAATATTAAGTACCAAGCATATTTTAAAGCGAGAATCAGGAGTAAGAGCGTTGGTCATGGGTATATCTACCAAGCTTTAAAAGTCACAATATATGTGAACAGACCAGATCAAAATGATCTGGTCTGTTCAAAAATGAAACAGACCAGATCAAAATACAGTAAGGATGATCTAACGTACCACGCATTTGCTATTATACTTAAGTTAACGCCAATAGGCACGACAGTAATACGTGCGTGGCTTCAGTTATTCCGCCACATCAGAATTTAAGATTAAAAGCTCCAGAATCGAAGAAGTTGTTGAAGTGTTGCAAAACAATAAAATAGAAACTGAAGTTAAATGTTATTCCTTGTCTTCATTATTTTTCTAGATAAGTTATTCCAATACAGAATATGTTCATCTTTTGGTTACGTTTACGTTAACACAAGCTTCAAACTGGATTCATGAAAATTTCTCAAATTCTGATAGGAAGAAATATAAAGTACCTCAAAAAATCATCATAAAGGAGCGTTAGTAAGGTTACTCGCGGGGTATCTCTATCGAACAGGATGTTAAAGTCACAATTTAGTCAATAACAAACCAGGCACGTACAAAATATACGCACTTAAACTTAATCCTCAGTTTTGTTTTTAATAATGACTGACGCAAATTGACTTAACACGGGTAATAGTTAGAATCTGCCAACATGGTTCAAGTTATTTCACCGTTTAAGAATATTTTGCACCAACGTTATGGTACAGCACGAAACGTCGACAACAACATATAAAACGTTGCTAAAGTTTGATATCTTTTATAATGTGTTTTGCTAGATATTTCATTTTATTGCAATGCATAATATTTTAGTCTATACATTGCCCTTACGCACAAACTTTAAACAGGATTCTTGAGAACGATTTTAACCTTATTTGTTCTTAAAAATACGCGATTATCCTGCTACCCTGTCCCGTGTAAACCTCATTGGATATTCTGATTAAGTACAGTTCAATAGTTGTTCAAGGGCACGATTGATGCCAGAGAGGATCCGCGGTTTTGAAAGGAGATAACCCAACGTGCATCGAGTCGTTGAACGTGATTCCAGTTGAGAGGGCTCTGAATAAAATTGAATATCAGCTGTGGATATAGGCATGATAGGGCATATTGACGCTATAAATGAGGTCCATAGTTAGATCTACACGTAGTGTTGTGCATATAACTATTGAAATGTTTTTATGTGTGGTTAAATGTGAGGAATGTTCAACTCAGGCATCCCAGCTACTGAATGCCATCGTATTGTAAATATCTACATTAAGACGATCAGCCATTTATGCCCGATAATGGTTTCAGAATTTGCGACTCCAAACTATATAGTACACAATAACGAGGATATTTTATTATCCATCTGATGCGGCTGATGGTTTGGTTCGTCAAGGTACGAGCAAGTTCGATATCATAACTGTTTAGATTTTGAGCTACAAGATGTGTTAAGTGAACATAGCATATATAACCTCCGCCTCTTGCGTTTAAATCTTCCCATCATGTTTCGTCCAAGATAATCACCTTTGACACACATTTAGTGTAAAGGAAACTGCAATGGTGATGGGGTTTGTTTGATTGCTGCAATAGCCTTCACAGCTTTGTACATGCGTTTTGCAACTGTGCTTTTTTTCGGGTTATGGGGTAGGAGGGGGTGGGGGGGGGGGGGCTTCAGGTTTTTTTCAAACAATAACAGGTGTATAGAATAAAATATGTGATGTTGCTTTTGCGGGATATGGTACATCCGATCTAGCAGGTTCTTTCGGTGGTGAAAAATGACTTGCGGCTTCAAATTGAGGCGGATTTGTACCGTTTTGTCGTGACGTGTTATTTCGGGCCGTTGTTATTTATGGAGCCAATGGGCCTACGTGCTAGATAACCCTTTACAACTTGAAGTTTGTTTAGGTGTTGAGTTGGAAATGGGAAATGATTGTTGCTAGGATTTTAGTTTCTGTGGGGATCGGGTTTGGCTTGTACCGCTGTTTTGGCTGTGACGTTTTGGGTTCTTCTAGTGAGCGGGTCGCCCTCTAATTAAAATTTACATTTAACAACACACCAAAACAGCCAACTGATATTATATATGTATTTGTTAATATGTTTAGCTTGATGTACAATTTAATTTTGTTGAACAAAATTAATCACATTACACACATAATCCAATAAACTCATCGATACATATTGTTTCAATGAAGAAGTGACGAGTTGATTTATAACAGACACTGAAAAAAGATTTCCTCATAGTGGAAATGTAATAGTACCTTCTTAATTTAGACGTTCGATGAAACAGAAATCAGGAACTTTAAACATGTCAGCCACATCGTTAAGGTACTAATTGCCAGTCACAATATTCGTCGGCCGTAGGTTAAGAAAGATATTGTCAGCAAAGATAAAACCCTGGCGAATATGCCAATTTACCCAAAATTAACACTAGTAGTTGTTGAAGGAAATATATATAGTGTAAATAATATTTGTGATCTTTTCAAGACTCCGTTGTTTCTTATTTAAACGACAAACAGATGATTGAACCAAACCAGTCCTAAACAATGATTTTTACATGAAAACGCTTTTGTCTTTTCTAGCGATGCTACCAATACATGGAATATATTTTCAGTCACCGTTTTAATCATTAGCCTCACTCTCCACGTCGAGAGTAAAATATTGTACCTTGCCCGCTCGCGAATATTTTTTTCCCAAACTGAACTGACACTGAAATTATTTCCTCGATTCTGATTGGGTCTCAGCGAGCACGTGATATACTTTAGTATTCAACATGGATCCCTCCATGCTCTGTCGATATCAGTATGATTAACACGAACAAATTCAAGATATTCACATTAGCAACTTTCCAGAACTATTGGTAGGTATATATGAACGAACGTATATAATGAAGCATCTATTCCCAACTACTGCGCCCATTATAGGCAGTCCTCGATCGTTTGTTTACTCGCTTGACTCCGCTCTACACAACACATGTAATGTAGCCTATTGTACTGTGTATAGTATGCAACACAATAAAACACAGTGCATTTGTAATTGTATACATGTACATATGTACGAGGTGTTTGTGTGCATTCGGAGTTGCGATACTTTTAGTTTTATAATCATAAATTCAAAATGTATTCAGTCAATGAATCATATTAGGCCTAGTCGAATATGCAGTGGCCATGAAGACGGCGAGCGACTGTGCCAGCCAGTGAGTGTACACAAAAAGGCATTT